>SNQJ01S0099202.1:8567-39629 GCA_010110895.2 Picea sitchensis | reverse complement strand
AATATATTTAAAAGTTTATTTTAAAATTGGTTTTAAAATTTTCTTTTTATTATTTCTATTGATTTTATTAAAATTGTTTTGTTTTCATTTAACTATTGTTTTTAATATATATATTTTTGAACTTTTTGTCTTTTATTTTAATTTTAAAGTTTTAGTGCAAGATTTTTTAATATTTTTTATTTTAGATATTTTTTTTTTTGAATTTTGTTATTTTTTTTCCTTTTTAAAGTATTTTTTTTTTTAAATTTTAAATTATATTTTAAAGGTTTTTTTTAATGATTCTTTTGTAAAAAAATATATAATTATTTTTTAAATTATTGTTTTTGGAAGAAAATTTTAATTTTTTTTTGTTTTTTAGTTATTTTTCTTTTTCACATTGTTTTTTTAACTTTTTTTTTTAATTTTATTTTTTTAATTGAATTTATAATATAAATCTTTAAATGTGGTTTTTGGTCATTTAAAAAAAATATTTGTTTGTGAAAATTTTGTTCTTTCTATTTATTTGTTTTTTAATGTAAATTAAAAAAATAAAAAATAAAATTTGTAAATAATTTTTCAAGGGACCATTTGGAGTCCAATTTTGGGTTGTTTATTTACATAGGGTTTTTTTGTCAATATCACAATTTCAATTAGGTTGCAAATAACTATGATTTTCACGTTTAGGAAAAAACAATTTTTTTACGTAGCATCACTTTTTGATTTAGGTGTTGATTTTAAGGTTTTTCTGAGCTACTGTCTGAGTTTCGAAGGCCATGTTCAAAAAATGCTGTAATTTTGACCATGTTTAAAAAAATGGTGCTACCGGTAGCACCACTTTTTGATTTGGTGGTTGATTTTCATGTTTTTTTACGCAAAATTATGGGTTTTAAGGGCTAGAGTTCTCGTTTTGAGGTCACAGTTCTCCTTAAGTTGGTAACTATGTTTCAATTAAAATATTCAACCAACTTTTAGTTAGGGGGAAAAGTACTAATCATAATAAGGGTTATAATTAAATAATAACTAGTAGGTGGGACCCCTTGTGACTCCCATTAGCTTATGACAATCATAACATAACTATTAGTTAAGCAAAACACACCTCCTTGTGACTCCCATCCACATATTCACATTTGTTAATTTAGCTCATGATATTTGAAATTATTTTCAAAGAACATTACTCATATGTCCACAAATAAAACATACTGTCCAAACATTCCTAAGGTCAACTGTCACCAATAATAGATAAAATAAAACTCAAAAGCCATATTTCCCGGTTTGTGAGGCCATATTTCCTTTGCTGATGCCATCATCTTTTAGTTCTTTTGCACCCGTCTTAGGCTGTGTGGAATCCTTAAGCCTCATGTTGCTAATCATATGAGAACAATCATCCTTCCAATGCAAATGGGAGGACACAGATTTACCAGAATTATCTGAATATGTGGAAGGGACAATAATGACCTTCTCTTTGACAAAGGCGTAATAGGCCTCTATTTTTATCCTTTTATTTGAATAGCTCATCCCTGCATGCGTGTTTGATTAGCGAATGATATTTTAATTAACCATACATGACAACTCTTTAAAAATATGAAATAGATTTTGGCTCAACAATATATCATACTCATGCAATCCAATCCATACCAATTGTTAAACTGTTTGTCGATGAGCAGGGGGTGAACAAAGGGTTTTGGGATATGCAAGGGGTTTGTATTGAGAGAAACATGATATGATGAGGGGGGAAAGAACACGGTTACTTCCCAATGACAACAACAATCAACTGTAATGTAAATAAAAGAAACACCACTGTAATCCAACCAAGACATTGCCACTTCCATTTGCTTCACAGAGAAATTCTTTCCACTGTAATTAATTTTAGAACAAGGAGTGAAAATGAATATGGGAAGGTGAGGGGGTTATAATTAGCGGAAAGTGGAATAATGGTGGGGGAAAAGGAAAATGGATATTGTGCATGAAATAAATTAAGTAATCCATCTAATCATTCTATTCAAGGAAATACATCGATCGAATGACCATTGTGACCCAACTAACAACCACTGTGCATAGCCAAACAACTCTGTTCATTAACTAGTCCATTGTGCTTAATCAAATCTTTAACCACTTGGTTTTAATTCATTTAATATCTCATCAATTTCACAAATGAATACATAGTCAATTTCTTCACTCTGCTCATCGACTACTGCCAACCATTTCAATCATCAAATGTAGACATAAAAATCGTGCTTGATTTTGTGCTTTAATTCATTAAATAATTAAATTGCATACAAAATGGACTGTCAACACAAGGGTCCATATTCATCTTGCAAAGATCCTGGCTTGCCAATTAACCATGATGATAACAATCGTAATTCAAACTCATAGTCTTCCGTGAAAAAATCAACCATTCGACAAAACACAGTTGCATTTTTGTGGTTGTACAGGACCAAATTTCCTTTGATTCTAAACATTCAAAATGCGGGTCTATCCCTCTAATAGAAGGCAACAAGAGCATACCCAGCCTCATAATACCATAATCGAAATGCAACAAAGTCATATCTAGAAAACTCTTGTGATTACCTCTGAGTGCGCAAGCCCAGATTCTCATAACATACACAGTGGGTAATCACCCAAAAACTACGGTGCAACATTACCATTTTATAACTCTAAACACACAACATAGTATTAGCTCAACCTATTGTGTTGAGTTATCAATCTAATAAGGTATTTCTTCGAAAAAAAAATCAAACTGCAACCAACCATGCCGTGTAAAACTCGGGCTCATCGCTAATGACACAATCAGATAACCATAATGCATAGAGTGGATGGAATTGCTATAGTCATCCCAGTTGCAATAACCACTTGGCCCCAACTCATAGCTATAATGACCATTCATTCATGGTGTAGGAACACCATACATACCAATGCATTACTCGCGTCTATCATCGAACAATTGTAACTAATGATGAGTTTAACATCCAAATAATCTTCAATGTAAAAAGACAGTAACTGTGTATCGACCAATCAACCAATTCAATCTGAGCGAAATACTTGGACTGTGGTAAAAGTCAACAACTGACCTAACATGTTGTGGAAACCATGCATACCCATGCATTGACGTGAAGTGAGGCTGCAACTTCCTCAAAAGACAATACTGGGTTATCAACCACAAGAGAATGACTGTGTATTTTGAACTGTCCAATTATCAATGCAGGGTTTCCATTTTAATAACACAGGAAATGACTAGATACCAAAATCATCACGATTGTCACATAACCAATTGGGTGAGCATGCATTTAAATTAATCGAGAATACATTTCAATCCGCAATAACCCATAGTAAACCTGAAAGGATTGACAATGTTCTCTATAAAACCCTTAGACTGGAGGAGTTAAGGGTTTGCTTCCTAGCCAACACTAGATTCAACTCCTTCCAATGGTAAAACCTCCGAGACTAATGAAACATACACAGAGAAAACCACAACTTACTTCGTGGACAAAGTGATGAAAGCCTGTGACAAGAGAGGCCATAACAGAGGAATAAGGCTCTAACTCGACTTGGTAATGATACCTAACACACACAGGGTATAACCCTCGTGTCTCTTCAGTCAAACAACCACAACGCTGAGGTGAAGACAGGGCCGAGAAAGAACAACATAAATCACTGCGTGACCCTTAGCGGTGAAAACAACCCAATGCCCAAATGTACAATGCGCTGTGACACAAGTGCTTCCAATCATTAAACCCCATAAAATCCCATAGCCTGGATACAACAATACAAAAGCGTGAATATAGCCAACCAAGACCAAAAAAGACTCTCCAACCAAACTAGCAAGGATAACAGAGATCCCTTGTGGCTTCTAACACCCAGGATGACTAGTAACACTATGACTTCAACATCATTGCAAAGAAAATCATCAACATTTCATTTCACAATCACAATTTTACACAGTTGCAATACTTAAGGAAGGCACAAACCAATACACATGAGACAACATCCATTTCATAACTAGATCAGACTCATGAAGGGCCAAAAAAAAAGACATACCTATAATCAAACTCTTTAAAGCATGAGTTGGCTGAGCGGTTCCTCTCTGCTAAGAAATAAGAGCATAACCCCATAAAAAATGTTTGAACAATAACCAAACTAGGGTGGTGGCCAACGAAAGGAGTAAAGGTGATGTGCAGTAAATGCACATCACCTCCACACTTCAATTTCATTCAATTCTTAGTACGCGCCAACTACTAATCAAACAAATCATCCACTTGAACCATGCATCGAGACCAACAACCCTTAATTTCCAAGAGTGCCATCCACACCGCATATTACCATATCCACTATATAGAAATGCATGTCAATTATGTGCTATAAAACCTCAATAAATCACATGGCTATCATATGTTAGCTAGGATTTGCCACAATCTTTTTAATGCATATAGTATAGCATGTTAACATAGTATAGTTTCTCCCTTTTGTATTTGGGTTCACATTGCTTAATCTCCTTTTAATTTCCTTTCATTTGTTGTCACTAACATATGTCTGTTGCAAGTGTCCCAAGAACAGTTAACAATGGTATCAATGAATAACACAGGCTGTAGTAACATAAATAATCAATACTTCATAATCTCAAATCATAGCCAATAAAAACAAGACCTCATCAACCATGTAAGCCGTGTCGCACATCATCACAAACATCAAATGTGAGCAAATATGATCTCCAATCTACAAGGGGGTCCCACCTACTAGTATTATTTAACTTTACAGGCAAAACTTAGTTGCAATTTTAATCGTCAACATATGGAACACAAGCGATCTTTCCTACTTCATTAGGATTTCCAGTGATGAGATTGTTACAGGAGCAAGATGCTGAACCAGATGCCACCCAAAGGAGAACAGATGAACTAATCAATGTCCAACAAACACGAGAGAAAGCCTTCAACAACTCTCAACTACACCAAGACATGATTAAAAAATATTTTGACATGCATACTAAGGAAGATAATTTCAAAGTGGGGGATTTGGTGTTGAAATGGGATGCCAGAAATGAAGACAGAGGAAAGCATGGGAAATTTGACCATCTGTGGCTGGGACCTTTCAAAATTGTGGCATGCCATGGAAATAATGCCTATATGCTACATGAACACAATGGAGATCTCGTTGGTGGAAGACATGTGAATGGCAGGTTTCTCAAGCATTATCTCACTTAAAGGAATCTTCACCCTTTCCTTTCATTGTATATAACCATTTTTTTTTTCAGTTGAAGAAATTGGAATGAAATCAACACAAATTGAAGCCCAAAGCGAAGGCCCTAAGTTATGTTGATTATAATTTGAGTTATGTGAATGAGATTTTGTGAATATATGTTGATCGATTTAGTTGCAGGAGTTAAATAAAGCCCAATGGGCAGGCACTTGGTTTGCCTTTATTTTCTACCTCGCTAGGAGGATAGCATCCTCAGTTGGAGCCCATGTTGGTCACCATTAAAAATTTCATGTGAAATTGAGATTTCAGGATTTTGCGAGGTGCTAAATCGGTTTAGAATCCTAGCATGTTAGGAAAGAGGTTAAATATGACGAGATATGATAAATATGGTAGGAGCGCGGAGCTGATGTGACCTGATATGATGTAGATCGTGAGCACTCTAGATCGATGGTCGACGATCATTTCGAGGGGAGAAGCTGCGCATAGGATGATTTCATAAACCGGGCCGAAATCTAAACTGTGGTTTTCGGTCGGGACCACGTGGCACCACCAGGTGCATTTTAGGGTGAGAAGCGGGTTGCCCCAAACCACTTCTTCATGCCCCCGAAATTTGGAAAAGTATATAAATGGAATCTTTTATGTATTTTATTATTATTTTGAACAACTGGACCGTTTGAAACTTGGCGCGACCACCCTCGTTCAGCTGCAACTCAACAGTATGCCAATTGCACACCATTTCCGCTCATTTCCATGTATTTTTCGTTGCAACCATGGATCCTATCATAACTTCAGTAACATAACAAGACCCTATGGTAAATGAAGAATCCCTAATTGACCGAGATTCAGACGTCTTTGATACCAAAATCACCATTTCGCTCATCTTTGTGTCTAGAAGCAACCTGTCTGACAATGTAGGAAGGCGTATACCATTCCTTGAAGCAGTCCAGGCCTCCATAGTGTTGTTGAAATCACTTTCCCCTTTCCCAAACTTATAGGTTTGTGCGCCGAACAATATTCACATGAAGAAAAGGTCGTCGTGAATAAAAAAGGATTCGATGTCATGTGTAGGGTAGAGAGTCTGTCGATTCGAGATTCCCTCAGTATAATGTTGATGGGGCTTAAATCCCTTGACTCAACAGCAGGAACCAAACCCGCCACCAAGGCCAAATTAGACTCTGCAACGTTTAAGATGGAATGGTTCTCCAGATCTTGCAATCTGACCAATTTATCGATGGGCTTTGTGTTTTCTTGTGAAGGCTCTTCCTTTAGTTAGGGCTATTCTTTTCTATATTTTCTCTTGGGGTGGGGCTGGTATGAGAGATGCAAGCCAGTATAAACCAACTTGACAGGTAATAGGATTGATTTTTAACTATTGGGAAGAGGCTGAACTTGGGATAACCCGCTGCTCAAACATGCAGACAATGATTCTATGCCAAAGGGCCTAGTACTAATACATTAACCAAATGAGCATCCAATTACTGTCCGAGAAAACTAATTAACAAAAAGAAAGCACATATGTAATCAAGGTCATGGTAAGAAAACTAATTCATCTACCATAACATTCATCACATAATAACACAACGATTTATCTTCATCATTAAAGCAAAGAACATAAAATCATTGCACCAGATAACTTGACAACATAGTTAATTGCTCTTACTCATTTACTACATCATTCATGGATCAATATAGGAAGTAGTTCTTCTCCAATTACAATCACATACATTTGATGAAAATAACTTGTCTTTGGTCCAAAAGGACTTCCCAATTCATAGCAGTCTCAAAATAATTCTTAACAGCCAAAAAGAAAGAGTTCTTACAACAACCATCGAACTTGATTAATTGGTCGATGTCCTTATTTATAATATAAAATTCAACTGAAATTAATGGCTAAGTACAGTTTGAACCAAACAAAAATCGCCACATGGCATGATCATCCAACAGTTTCTTTATCATTCCACCTGAGATATTTCTTGAAAAGGATGACTTCTTTCGTATTCAGACCAAATGATAAACAGATCTTCATAGGTTTGAGCCCATAGGAATCTATGCTGTTCCATTGGGGATGCATATACTCCTCTGATATCTACTGCATGAGCTCGATACTTTACCAAAATAGTGTTCAGCTGTTGCAGCATGGTTCGAGCTCTGATCGAGTGCTCCACAAATTGTTACACTTGCCCTGGCCTTGCATCGGTTATCTTTGCGCATTATTCGACCCATAGCGAGTCTTGTTCGGTATGTGTCTTGAACATGTCGCTCAGGTTGATAAATTCATCGGGGGTGCCAAACTCAGGGAGACCAACATCCTTCATTACTTTATTAATTTTACCCCAGTGTTTTTGGCACTTGGCCCATTTCTCTTGGATTTCTTGGTGTGGGTCCTGGGACATCTTAGCCCAGTACTCGACAGATCTCTTCATGTGGTCGAGACTACTTTTACCTACCAGTCGAATGCCATGTCTTTCCTTTTATTGACCCTGTTGGACTGCCTCAATATATTCGAGTCTCTCTACCACTTGCTATGCCTTTTCATGCCATCGTTCCATCTCTTTTCATGTCGCGAGTTCCATGAGAGTGTCCTTCTGGAACTCAACTATTTTTGTGGTTAACAGGTGCCTTTCCTTCTTGAACTTGTTGTAAACTCCATTGAACTCACCTCTCAGATACACAACGATCTGCGTAGCGCTCTTGTATTACTCGATCAGATGGCGCAAGTGCTTGAGATCCTTTAGGGTGGCGGCTAATTTCTTTTCATCCTTCCCGACTCTATCCTGGGCAGCATCAAAGAGGGATTTTCCCATGCTGATCATTTTAGACGTACGAGCGTCTACTGTGTTGATTAAGTTCTCCTCTGTGGTAACTAATATGGAGTGATCCAAGGTGATCCTTCTCTTCTTTGTAGTCCTTTGAACGATGGCCTTTCTCTTTTGATCATAGGAGATCACATAGATGTCTGCTACCTCGTCTACCGGCTCTGGTATCTACTAATCACCCCATGTGAGGTTGTTTCCCAGGCTCCCAGTGGTGTATATTTGTTCAAGAGTGGGCTCTCGAACTTCCTCTCTATGAATTCTAGATCCCACCTCTACTTGTCACTCATTGGGGATTTGAATATTGGGCAGAATAGAGGTGTCGAGTATAGGCTCATTACTTACTTTCTCGTCGACTGTAGAACTACCGATTTCCTTTTGTGGAGGTTCATCACTTAGACCTGCTTTTGCTTCCTGTTCGTCAGAATCTCTTGTGTTGAGGCCACCTTTGGCTCCTATTTCCTTTTGTGATACCTCCTTCTCTTGAACCTTGGGCTTAGGGGAAGAGGTTTTCTCGGGACCTTCTTCCTCTTGAACGCACACCGGGGTGCCACGAGTGGGTTCCGAACTGTCGTCGTTGTTGTATATATGTATAAGTGTGCTCAAGGGATTGGGCGCTTGTGTTTCTATCAACACCCGACCTGTCTCTAGTTGAGTTGTCCCTCCTTCCAAGGGATGGACCAACGATGTTGAGGATTTAAGATTACCTAGCCTGTTGGTGTTGTCAGGATTTGCGAGACCAGGGTCGTTTAACGCTGTTGGGGCGCTTCAGATAGTAGTTGAAACCGTAGGTTGTATGATAAGGTATGGATCATCTTGCATCCGCTTCATTAGTAGCTGGGTTTGCTGGCATAAAAGTGCACCCCTCTCTTATGTAGCTTGATATTTAGGGAGATCCCTAATTTGTACCGGGGATTCATGATAAATTGTCGCCACCTCGATGCCCTCCTGGGGATCACCTATTTCCTCACTGGATTCAGATGCTACAGTTCCTTCCTGAGCCCTGAGAATTTCTTGAGCTGTCTGCTCCAAATATGTCGCTTGTTCTTCCAAACTCATAGCTTTGAAACTATTCATTTGAGGATCATCCCTTCTTAACGCCACTTCATCCCAATCTTGAGCGTTTTCGATGAAGATTTCATCTTCGAACTGATCATGGGCATAGGGCCAACAGGAAGATACCTATGATGTATGTTGCAAGATCGGTCCCTTGGGGTCATGCTTGCGAAATTGACCATTTTGGAATAAAAATTCTAATTGACCTAGCCCGAGTTGCTTAGCATGCACGGTGTCTTTGACCATGCATAAGCCAATATGAAACCCATACAGTATGAAGGCCCACTTCTTGTCTTTTACTAAAGTTGCATTTTATCCTTGCAGGATGGTATGATAACAAATCTCCCCTAACACTAGTTGGTCGAGAACATAAATGGGTAATAAGTGGGGTGCCCCTGTGGTGCCAAAAACCCTGATGTAGGTTTCTCACTCATATAAATTCCAGTGACCGACTTTGGCTATAACCTTCTTTGCTTCATCTGACAGCTTAGGGCATTCTTTCCTGAATAACAAGAAATAAATGCGTGCAAGAAACTGATCACAGATAACAACATAGGACCTTTTGTACCTCTTTTCCCATAAGATACTAAAATATACATGGACCAGGAGCTCCGAAGAGTGCCAATTCAGGTTCATCCCAGAGAAAGTGTTCCTGGCACAGATGATGTCTAGTAGATATAAAGCCATGTAGAAGGTGGGAGTATCTCCTTCCTTTGGCACCTGAGCTTGCCTTATGCAGGTGCTCATCTATTTGGAGATGATGGCACCCCAATTGAAGCCCGTGCCTGAAATGGTGACTGTAAAAGCTAGAGGCATCCAAGCCTGTGAGAACTAGGAGAAATATTTCTCCCCATGCAACCTACAGAGTAGATCCATGAGATATATGTATGGTTCTCTGAGATTGACCGTCGAGTACTAGTCGACAGTCCGGTTCATGAATTTTTTGTCTTCTCTCCACCACGATGCCATGATTTTGCTGGTATCGTGTGATGCATATAATCTCAGAATGAAATCAATGCTCAACTTTAGCTTAGACTCCCTGAGCTTGTAGTAACTCTAAACCTCTGATGGCAGGAAGACCCCAACACATTCGCTGTTATCATCATTAATCAAACATTTTTGTGCATCAACGTGGTCAATAATCCACTTCAGGAGCTCAATGCAAGGAAATACCAGAGACCGAGTTGCCACCATGTGCAGATAAGCCTTGCGAATATTTGGGAGGACCTTGTCATTGAGCTTCCTTGTATCAGGATCACTGTGTGGGGTATATTCGAGGGGTTCTTCTTTCTTGATTTTGTTGAACAATTCTTCTCAGTGAGGAAAAGTTGTCTTGGCTCCAATACTTGCCTCTGTGTCTTCGAAAGCTGGGGGCTAGAAAAAGGCCTCCTTGATGATCATCTTAATGATGGACACCGACTTGGAAGAAAAATCTAATTGTCTTGCAACTGCTAGGGAGGAGCCCTCTGCTGCTTCTGATTCTTGCAGTTTTGGGGCTCTCGGTGATTTCCTGGTGGAGAGCTTCTTCGGAGGCATTGTCCTTGTAATGCTTACAAAGAAAAATGTTTAATACTCACTGAACTTTGGAGGTTTCCTCCAGACTATTAGCTTTGCTCTTCTGTTTGTTATGAATTTATTGCTGTGCAGAATAGGATCATACAAAATGACTCGAAAATGATGTAACTGGAGAGGTACTACCAGTCATATCAATTAGTTAATACGAGTAATGAATGCAGATTCAAAATAAAATACTATCAGATTTCTGCAGATAAATCTTAACTGGTCGACAGCGGAGGCACGGAGGAAGATGCATTGTATCGACGGGTTTAAAGTTCCTTTTGATTCGTGCATGAATTAGTAACTAATGCGTGATCCATGAATTAACTACTAGCTTTGAATGTGGCATACCTGACACATTTAGGGGTTAAATGTCTCCTCACGTCACATCACTCCGGCGTATAAATCGGGGATCGACTACTATATGAGTGTATACTTATAGTGATATCCTCTTGATAAAACTTCTGACACCGATGATATCGGGGTTGGTGATTGGGGAAAGTTCAGGTACGCAGCTTCTTGGTGGGTCCTAATCTTCATGAGCCTTCATCGTTATAAAAATTTCGGGCGTCAGCGATGTCACTCCTATTTTTTGCGCGACACTTACTATTACACCTTTCTGTCGAAGTCGAATGGATCAGTCTTTGGCAAGATCCTTCCCGAGGCTTATTCGTAGAAAAGAAACACTTTCATCGGCAGATGCTGATGAAGGTCGACACTCGGCTACTTTGACTTCTCAAATGGTTTTTTCCACATTTAACTTTTGCCGATGCCGAACTTCTCAAGCGAGTCAGGGAAAATTATTGGTCATCGATTCCTTGAGTGGTTGTTAAGGCCCTTTTAGAGTTAAGATGATTCTTTGTTGTATGTTCAAGTAAACTTTAATCAATTCAAACATGAAACATAAAATATAAGAGAAAGTATTAGTTTCATAACTGAAGTGAAAACAGACAATACAAAAGATCGAGTGGTACCCAAAAAGAAAATGGTCATAGATTTTTTAGGGTGTGTTGAGTGCACAACAAATGGCATTTCACTGGGCGAATGCAGAATATCTACTTCTACTTCATTTCCCTTGAGGTATTACTGAACCACAAAGTAGAGATCTCTGGTATTTCTTTTATCCGTATTAACTAATTTTATTATATATATATATATATATATTTATTTATTTTATTGAAAGTATTGTTTTAGGGCTTGGCCATTCACTGGGAGGGCATCAAGTTCCTCTCTCGGATTTTGTAGCCGGTAAATGCTTGCCTCGATCTTCTTGGCCACTTGGAAAGGTCCAAGCCATAGATTCTGAAATTTAGAATGTTTCCCCTTTGGTTCATTCACTCTGTCCCATTTCAGGACCAAGTCTCCTACTTCAAAATTCTTCTCTTTAGCTTTATGCTTATTGAACCATCTTTTCACTATCTATTGGTGAGATAAGAATTTGAACTTATCCTTTTATCTCTCTTCTTCCAGCATGACCAGAGTGTTGATTCTTTGTTGCATGGCCGACGATGGTTCCTCGTTGGAATCTTGGGCCAATCGAAGAGATGGAAGATAGAGCCCGTTTGGGAGGATGGATTCTTGTCTGTAGACCAGAAAGTATGGGGAATTCCCTACATCTTCTTTGGGTGTGACCCTATCAGCCCATAGGGCATTATGAAGTTGGTTATGACAATTTCTTTGGTTATCTATAACCGTCTTCTTTAGTATCCTTACTAGGTTCTTATTACTTGATTCCGCCACACCGTTTCCTTGAGGGTAGTAATTTGCAGACTACTTGATTATGATTCCTTTGTCTAGAGAAAACTCTATTAATAGGGTAGAAGAGAAGTAAGCTGCATTATCAAAGACTAGAGCAGAGGGGACACCAAACCTCGTGAGCAGCTGATGTTCTATAAATTGGATTACTACCTTCTCATTCACATGAGTCAGAGGAATGGCCTTTGCCCATTTTGTGAAATAGTCGGTGGCAGTAAGAATGTACTTGTGGAGTTTTGCAGAGCTATGTGAAATTTCTCCTATGATATCCAACCCCCACTGCTCAAAAGGCCTAGAGACAGTCACAGGATGAAGTGGGACTGCCTCCCTTTTCACCTTTCCAACGCTTATTTGACAAGTCTTACAGTTCCTAGTGTGAGTATGAGCATCTTTGAACAAGGTGGGCCAGTAATAAATGACTCTCAAAATCTTATGAGCGATGGTGTTTCCTGAAAAATGTCCTTCGAGACATATCAATAGTACCCCATCATAGTTGATCTGGAAGAGCACCGAATTTATAAGGCGATACTGTGCATATTTTAACCTCAGGGCTCTCCTTTCCCTAGGGTTGAGGTTCTTGGGACAAGTCCCATGATGTAGAAGATAAGTTAAATCCTTTTACCAGGAGCCTTGTCCTGGAGAGATGTGCTACTTCACCACACCATAGTGCTATTTCGTTTTCCCAAACCTTCAATTGCTCGATATTGGGCTTCGACTGCGAGCTTTCACAAACCTTATCCTTTTACCAGTTTGGTAGGTTTTATATCTAGATCAAATTCCTGGACTGTTGCCATCCGGTTCCCTCTTCTTTCCCCCATTTCTTGTTGGGTAAACATGGATCATACCGTAGGGTGTGGCATAATCACCTTAGTGTGATTCTTGAGGATGTAAGACCTGGAATGCTTTACTGCCTTATAGACCGAGTAGGCCTTCTTGTCTATGGCAGGGTAATTGAGCTCAGCTCCTTGAATATTGGTACTCATAAATGACACTGGGGCTTCGTTGTTGTCCTCATCCTTCTGGGTCAAAACCACAGCTAGCGATTTGTCGGAGGCGAAAGTATAAAGGAAAAAGTCTCTATTGAAATTGGGACTTCGCAACACCGGGGCCTGGGATATGGCAGATTTGATATTGTTGAAAGCATCATTTTTCTCATCATCCCACTTAAATTTGACATCCTTGTAAATCATATTTTGTAAGGGTTTGATGATTTTGGCAAAATCGGGAGTGAATTTCCTCACAAAATTGATTTTCCCGAAAAAAGACTGCATAGATTTCTTTTTATGGGGTAGCGGGAGTTGAGCTATGGCCTTAATCCTTTCTGGGTCTATGTGAATCCTTTCTTGAGATATAATATGACCTAACAACTTACCTTCCTCGACACCGAAGATAGTTTTATTAGGGTTCAATGATATACTGTATTTCCTGCATCTCTCAAAAATCTGAGTTAAGTGTTGGATGTGCTCTTCTCCATTCTTTGAATACACTGTTACATCATCTAAATACACCACCACACACTTATTAATAAGTCCCTGAAAATCCACGTCCATGGCCCTTTGGAAGGTTTCTCCTGCATTGATTAACTCGAAAGGCATGCATTTATAAGCGAAGGTTCCCCATTTGGTTTGGAAGGTGGTTTTTAAACGGTCTTCCTCTGAAACCAACACTTGATTGTAGCCTGAGAAACTGTCTAGTAGAGAGAAAATCTCCGAGCCCGACACGGTCTGCAGGAGTTGTTCCATCAGTGGGACGGGATAATTGTCTTTTTCTGAAGCTCTTTTGAGGTTCTGAAAGTCTACGCATAGTCGGATCTCTTCTGAATTTTTCCTCACCGGGACAAGATTTTCTACCCAGGCGGAATGTCTAACCTGGAAAATTATTTTCGCATCTAGAAGCTTCCTTAATTCTTGATACATGAGAGGTTATAGGGATGGATGATACTTTTGAATCTTCTGTTGGAAAGGTTTCACTTTGTCTTTTAACGGGATGGTGTGTTGAATAATGCGGGTATCATACGCTTTCAAATCCTTATAGGACCATGCAGAGACGTCCTGGTATTGTCTAAGTAATTTGAGGTAGGATTTCCTCTCTTCCTTAGATATAGTTTTGCCCAGATTCACATGCTTTGGGTTCACTGGGGTTCCAAGGTTTACAGTTTCGTAGAGGGGACAAGAGCTACCAGTCTTTGCACTTTTTGGGCCTTTGAATCGTTCCTTTAGATCAAACAGATTCTCTATATTAGCTATCCCCTTCGAGATTGTGTGAGCCTTTGATTTATCCATATGTTATTCTGCCTGAGGATCGATTTTTGTTGAGTGCTCTTGGAACTCTTCATCGTCAATAGCAAGATCTTTGAAATTGTCTTGGTTGGTTAAGAAGCTTATGATTTGTTCATCTCCCTCAAAGAATTTCCAATTATAAATGTTATTAGGTACCGACGGTTTGTAGAGCAGCTCTACAGTGAATCAGGAGGCTTCATAATCTTCTAAAGGCGACATTCTATAAGTAGTTGTGGCCAAGGAGTCAGCAAGAATATTCTTTTCTTTGGGAATTGCAGTGATATTGAAAGCCTCAAAGCGTTCTATTATCCCATGCACCTCCTGTTGGTAGTTTTTAAGATGAGGCGAATTGCAATGTATAGTATTTTTCACTTGTCTAATAATAATTTCAGAGTCTTCGAAAACTTTTAGTTCCTTGACATCCAGATCTATGGCTTTCTTTAACCCTTGTACTAGAGCTTCATACTCGGTAGTGTTGTTGGTACACTCGAATTATAGTCTACAGGACAAGAAATGACGTTTACCCTTCTGATCGATGAGGATGCACCCTGCTCCTGACCCTTCTCGTGATTTTGATCCATCAAAATAGAGGGTCCAAATTCATGAATGACAATCATTCCTTTCTCTACCATCATTAATGTTTTGTTTCCCGATATTTTCTCCCACACATCCTAGCGTGGGGTTTTTACAGAAGAGAGAATATTCTGTCAGCATCGACGATTCCTCTTGAAAAGTCATCTCGGAGTTTTGGGTAAGTGGAACATTGGACAGGAGAGGAGAAAATTTCCCGAAGTGAGACCCACATGAATAATTGCCCAATATGGAGAAATCGGTAGAGGCTGGTTCGTTTGGGGTTTCTAGATCAATGACCGTATGCTTTAGATATCTCTCCCTATCGATTCTGATCATGTTCTTGTATCCCTTTAGCGGTAGCCAAAGGTGTGCCCAGTCTGTACTAAAATATCCATTTAGATTTTCAGACCAGTCTCGGCTCAACAATAGCCAATACGCCTCAGGGATATCCACCACGATGATGTCAATCACTTGCATGAAATTAGGATGTGTCACTATCCTGATCATCACATCTTTGAGTTCTCCCATGACCTTGACCTGGGTTCTGTCCAGTTGTATGACATGCTTATCACTTTTGAGAGGGAAAACACCTAATTTATTACAAACGACCAAGGGCATGACATTAGAAGATGCCCCAAAATCTACCAAACAATTGTGAAGGTTCCTATTGAAGTCTTCAAACGTTAAAAGGAAAGGTGGTACAAAAGGCCTCTCCTTCCTACCTTTCGAGTAGGTATTTATAGTTGGCTTGCTCGCCAGATCTGTTGGGGATAGATTCTTATTCTGACCATTGCCTGTGGTCAGGTATTCTATCAAGCTCAGAGCTTGCAACATAAAGTTTTTCTACCGAGGAATCCTACATGTGTCCATAACTGATCTATTAGCCTTTAGCTTCTTCAAATCTTCGACTACGTTGTAACATAGTTTGGGAGATTATTGGGTATGGATGCTTATAGGATTTTTACCAGGTGTGAAAGGTATTTTTGGGCAATCAGGAGTTAACTTACTTTGCGAGGCCCGGGTGGCGTTGGTATCTTTCGAGCCGGGTTGACCCTTACTACGTGTCTGTATTACCGAAACTTTTATGGGTTGTTCTCGAGGCTCAAACAGATCATCCGAAGGCACGATCACATCGGGATCCCATATTAGCATGGTTGTGTCTCATGGTGGGTAAACCTCTTCTTGATCGAAAATATTCATGGCTAAACTGCTTGACTGTTCGGCAGGTAGACTTCATCCAGAAAATGATTGGACATTAAATTCATGGCATGGACCCATTGAGGGGATTCTCTTTCAGAGTGGTTTTCCTGGTGATAAGTACAGATAGAATTAGACAGAACATTCCCTAGGTCAATGTTTAAGTTAGCTGGGGGAGGTTCAATTGATTTGAAAGGATGGTTTCTTTTAAAGAAAGGCTTATAGGGATTTTGGCTTTGGTTTCCCTCCCCTATGCTTCTCTTCATGTCTATGATCTCATTAGATAATTTCTTAACCATGCGTTGCAGGTTTTATATATCTCCATTACCCTTGTCAGGAGTTTGTTCGATTGGTTTCCCCGACGCTCTGGTTAAAAGGAGTCCTCTCCTAGGAGGGGGATGGGTTTCTCTTTTCATCAAAGAGGCCTGGCCTTCTTTACATCCTTTCATCTAGAATTATATCATCTTGGCCTCTTCAAAATTTTCTGCAAGGGTTTTCTTAGCGACCCTTTTTACAAACATAGAAATAGAAGCCGGAAGCGGGTTGGCATAAACCTCGATTTGAAACTCTTGAGTTGGTTTCGTCGCGGGATGGAATTTGTTTAAGATGGTCATGAATATTTGATTAAAATCTTTGACCCTCTCTTTTGAGATCATGGTGGCTGCGAACAACTCAAACATCAGAGCTCTCGTGGTAGTTTCCTCCGCAAATTTGTCTAAAAATTCCTTCTGGAACTTGGTCCAGCTGGTTATGGATCCTACCGGCAGATTAAAATACCACATGGAAGCCAAGTTCTCAAATGTGTAGGGAAAGATCCTACATAATACATCTTCATGTTGAACATTCATAAGCCTTATCACGAATATGAACTTCTTGATATGATCTTCAGGTAAACCCGAAGTTTCGGGATCGTACTTGGGGAGCATCTTTTCCGGGTGTCGGGGAAGATTATGTACTTGTCCTGGGATGACCATGGCATCTTTGACCAACCAAGGTTGGTTGTCTTGAAGTGGGATTTCCCTTTCCTCTTCATGATCATTATTATCTTCCATATCTTTGGAATCCGAGTTGATCCCCTCTTCTTTCGAACAATCGGTTGGCTTGGAGATGTTTCCGAATGGCGTTTCGGGTATTAGATCAAGAGGTTCTTGGATTTCAGTGATTGCAAAATCTATTAAGTCTTCTACGGAGTGTATGAAAACTTCGTCAGGAGTGCTAACCACTAGTCTTCTTTGTTGTTTTCTTTGAGGGAGGATGGGAGTTAAGGACAATGCGCCGATTTGCTGGGCGTAGGCTCTAGTGATTCTATGGAATTGATTCACTTCCTCGTGATGAAGGGCGTAAGGTATTTCAGGGTGAAAAGGTTCTTCCTCAGGCTAGGGTGAGTTACCCGCTTCGGGAGTACTCAGTAAGTGTGGGATATCTGTTGAATGACTAGCCATGCATGTGGACCGTTACGAATATGTATGTTGTTATAAATACTATATAAATTATATACTCAACCATTCATTCTTAGGCCCTCCTTCTAGCGCCAATTCTATTGATGGGGCTTAAATCCCTTGACTCAACAATAGGAACCAAACCCACCACCGAGGCCCAATTAGAATCTGCAGTGTTTAATATGGAATGGCTCTCCAGATCTTGCGATCCGACCAATTTATCGATGGGCTTTGTGTTTTCTTGTGAAGGCTCTTCCTTCAGTTAGGACTGTTCTTCTTTGTATTTTCTCTTAGGGCAGGGTTGGTATGAGATATGAAAGCCAATATAAACCAACTTGAAAAGTAACAGGATCGAGGTTTAACTACTGGGAAGAGTATGTGATTGGGATAACCCGCTACTCAAACATGCAAACATTGATTCTATGCCAAAGGGCCTAGTACTAATACATTAACCAAATGAGCATCCAATTAATGTCTGAGAAAACTGATTAGAAGAAAGAAAACACATATGTAATCAAGGTCACAGTAAGAAAAATAATTCATCTACCATAACATTCATCACATAATAACACAACAATTTATCTTCATCATTAAAGAAAAGAACATCAAATCATTGCACCATATAACTTGACAACATAATTAATTGCTCTTACTCATTTACTGCATCATTCATGGAGTAGGATAAGAAGTATTTCTTCTCCAATTCCAATCACATACATCTGATGAAAATAGGTTGTCTTTGGTCTAGAAGGACTTCCTAATTCATAGTAGTCTCAAAATAATTCTTAATAGCCAAAAAGAAAGATCTCTTACAACAACCATCGACCTTGACTAATTGGTCGATGTCCTTATTTATAACATAAAATTCAACCGAAATTAATGGCCAAGTATAGTTTGAACCAAACAAAAATAGCCACGTGGCATGATCATCCAACAGTTTCTTTATCAGTCCACCTGAGATATTTCTTGAAAAGGATGACTTATTTCGTATTCAGACCAACTGATAAACAGATCTTCACAGGTTTGAACCCATGGGAATCTGTGTTGTTCCATTGGGGTTGCATATACTCCTCTGATATCTACTGCATGTGCTTGGTACTTTACCAAACTGGCGTTCAACTATTGTAGCATGGTTCGAGCTCTGATCAGGTGTTCTGTGAATTGTTACACTTGCCCTGGCCTTGCATCGGTTATCTTTGCACATTCTTCATCCCATAGCGAGTCTTTTTCGATATGCGTCTTGAACATGTCGCTCAGGTTGATAAATTCACCAAGGTGTCGAACTCAGGGAGACTGACATCCTTCATTACTTTATTAATTTTACCCCAGTGTTTCTGGCACTTGGACCATTGCTCTTGGATTTCTTGTTGTGGGTCCTGGGACATATTAGCCCAGTACTTGGCATATCTCTTCATGCGGTCGAGACTACTTTTTCCTACCAGCCGAATGCCATGTCTTTCATTTTCTCGACCCTGCTGGACTGCCTCAATATATTCAAGTCTCTCTACCTCTTGTTGTTCCTTTTCATGCCATCTCTCCATCTCTTTTCACGTCACGAGTGCCATGAGAGTGTCCTCCTGGAACTCGACTATGTTCGTGGTTAACATGTGCCTTTCCTTCTTGAAATCGTTGTAAACTCCGTTGAACTCACCTCTCAGATACACAATGGTCTGCGTAGCACTCTTGTAGTACTTGACCAGATGGCGCAAGTGCTCGAGCTCCTTTAGGGTGGTGACTAATTCCTTTTCATCCCTCCTGGCTCTATCCTGGGCGGTGTCAGAGAGGGATTTTCCCACGCCAATCAGTTCAGACGTATGAGCATCTACTGTGTTGATTAAGTTTTCTTCTGTGGTAACTAAGATGGAGTGATCCAAGGTGATCCTTCTCTTCTTTGCAGTCCTTTGAATGATGGCCTTTCTCTTCTGATCATAGGAGATCACATAGATGTCTGCTACCTCATCTACCAACTCTGGTATCTACTGATCGCCCCATGTGAGGTTGTTTCCCAGGCTCCCATCGATGTATATTTGTTCAAGAGTGGGCTCTCGAACTTCCTCGCTATGCCTTATAGATCCGACCTCTACTTGTCGCTCGTTAGGGATTTGAATATTGGGTAGAATAGAGGTGTCGGGTATAAACTTGTTACTTACTTGCTCGTTGGTCGTAGAACTGTTGATTTCCTTTTGTGAAGGTTCATCACTCAGACCTACTTCTGCTTCCTGTTCGTCATACTCTCTTGTGTCGAGGCCACCTTTGGCTCTTGTTTCCTTTTGTGAGACCTCCTTGTCTTGAACCTCGATCTCAGGGGAAGAGGTTTTATCGAGACCTTCTTCCTTTTGGATGTGCACCAGGGTGCCGCGAGCGGGCTCCAGACTCTCATCGTCGATGTATATATGTATAAGTGTGCTCAAGGGATTGGGCGCTTGTGTTTCTATCAACACCTGACCTGTCTCTCGTTGATTTGTCCCTCCTTTCGAAGGATGGATCGACGATTTTGAGGATTCAAGATTACCTAGCCTGTTGGTGTTGTCAGGATTTATGAGACCGGGGTCGTTTAACTCTGTCGGGGCGCTTCAGATAGTAGTTAAAACCATAGGTTGTATGATAAGGTATGGATCATCCTGCATCCACTTCATTAGCAAATGGGTTTGATGGTAGAAAATTTCACCCCTCTCTTGTGCATCTTGATCTTCAGAGAGATCCCTGATTTGTACTTGAGATTCATGATAAACTATCGCTGCCTTTATGCCCTCTCAGGGATCGCCTATTTCCTCGCTGGATTCAGATGCTACAGTTCCTTCCCGAGCCCTGAGAATTTCTTGAGTTGTCTGCTCCAAAGATGTCACTTGTTCTTCCAAACTCATAGCTTTGAATTTGGTTGTTTGAGGAGCAACCCTTCTTGATGCCACTTCATCCCAATCTTGAGCATTTTCGGTGAATATTTCATCTTTGAACCGATCATGGGCATAGGGCCAAGATGATGATACCTACGATGCATGTTGCAAGACCAGTCCCTTGGGGTCATGCTTGCAAAATCGACAGTTTTCGAATTGAAATTCTAATTGACCTAGCCCGAGTTGTTTAGCATGCGCGGTGTCTTTGACCATGTAGAAGCCAATATGAAACCCATATGGTATGAAGGCCTACTTCTTGTCTTTTACTAAAGTTGCATTGTATCCTTGTAGGATGGTCTGATAACAAATCTCCCCTAACACTAGTTGGTTGGGAACATAAATGGGTAATAAGTGGGGTTCCCCTGTGGTGTCGAAAACCCTGATGTAGGTTTCTCTCTCATCTAAATACCAGTGACCAAATTTGGCTATAACCTTCTTTGCTTCATCTAATAGCCTAGGGCATTCTTTCCTAAATAGCAAGGAATAAATGCGTGCAATAAACTGATCGCATATAACAACATAGGACCTTTTGTACATGTTTTCCCATAATATGCTAAAATATACATGGAACAGGAGCTTCGAAGAGTGCCAATTTAGGTTTATCCCGGAGAAAGAGTTCATGGCACAGACGATGTCTAGAAGATATGGATCCATGTAGAAGGAGGGAGTATCTCCTTCCTTTGGCACCTGATCTTGCCTTATGTAGTTGCTCAACTATTTGGAGATGATGGCACCCCAATTGAAGCCCGTGCCTAAAATGACGACTGTAAAAGATAGAGGCATCCAAGCCTCTGAGAACCGGGAGCAATCTTTCTCCCCATGCCACCTGTAGAGTAGATCCATGAGATATATGTATGGTTCTTTGAGATTGACCATCGGGTACTAGCCGACAGTCCGATTCCTGAATTTTTTGTCTTCTCTCCACCACAATGCCATGATTTTTCTAGTATCGTGCGATGCATAGAAGCTCATAACGAAATCGGTGCTCAAATTTAGCTCAGACTCCATGAGCTTGTAGTAACTCTGAACCTCTAATGGCAGGAAGACCCCGACTCATTCTCCGTTATCATCGTTATTCAAACATTTTTGTGCATTAGCGTGGTCAATAAGCCATTTCAGGAGCTCAATGCAAGGAAATACTGGAGATTGGGTTGCTAGCATGTCCAGATAAGCCTTGCGAATATTTGGGAGGACCTCCTCATCGAGCTTCCTTGTATTAGGATCATTGTGCGGGGTATATTCGAGGGGTTCTTCTTTCTTGATTTTCTTGAACACTTCTTCCCAACGAGGAAAAGCTATCTTGGCTCCAATACTTGCCTCTGTGTCTTTGAAAGCCGGGGGCTAGACAAAGGACTCCTTGGTGATTGTCTTAATGACGGACACCGGCTTGGAAGAAAACTCTAATTGTCTTGCAACAGCTAGGGAGGAGCCCTCTCCTACTTCTGATTCTTGCATTTTTGGGGCTCTCAGTGATTTCCTGGTGGAGGGATTCTTCGGAGGCATTGTCCTTGTAATTCTTACTAAGATAATTGTTTAATACTCACTGAACTTTGGACGTTTCCTTCGGACTATTAGCTTCTCTCTTCTGTTTGTTCTGAATTTCTTGTTGCACATAATAGGATCATACACAATGACTCGAACATGATATAAATGGAGAGGTACTACTAGTCATATCAATTAGTTAATATGAGTAATGAATGTAGATTCAAAATAAACTACTGTCAGATTTCTGCAGATAAATCTTAACTGGTCGATGACGAAGGCGTGGAGGAACATGCATTGTATCGACGGGTTTAATGGTTCCTTTTGATTCACACATGAATTAGTAAATAATGCACGATCCATGAATTGACTACTAGCTTTGAATGTGGAGTACCTGACACATTTAGGGGTTAAATGTCTCGTCACGTCACATCACTTCGACGTATAAATCGGGGATTGACTACTATCTGAGTGTATACTTATATTGATATCCTCTTAATAAAAATTCTGACGTCGATGTTATCAGGGTTGGTTATCGGGGAAAGTTTAGGTATATAGCTTCTTGGTGGGTCCTCGTCTTCATGATACTTCATCATTGAAAATGTTTTGGGCATCGGCAGTGTCACTCCTCTTTTTTGCACGACGCTTACTATTACACCTTTCTACCGAAGCCGAATGGATCGGTCTTTAGAAATATTCTTCCCAAGGCTTATTCATAGAAAATAAACGATTTCATGGGCCGATGCCGATGAAGGTCGACACTCGGCTACTTTAACTTCTCAAATGGTTTTCGCCACCTTTAACTTTTATCGATGCCAAACTTCTTAAGCGAGTCGGGAAAAATTATGGGTCACTAATTCCTTGAGTGGTTGTTAAGTCCCTTTTAGAGTTAATATGATTCTTTGTTGTATGTTCAAGTAAAATTTAATCAATTCAAACATGAAACACAAAATATAAGTGAAAGTATCAGTTTCATAACTGAAGTGAAAACATACAATGCAAAAGATCGAGTGGTACCCAAAAAGAAAATGGTCATAGATTTTTTAGGGTGTGTTGAGTGCTCAACATATACCAGAGTCTTCCTCCACAGTGTCTAAACTTTTCAATGAAGAAAAGAAAAGATAATTAGGGTATACAAAGAATGTCCATCGAAAGTTCGAGATTTGTTTTTACAAACAATTGTGAAACCAAAACATTTTTCTGAGAGTATGTCTTTGCCAATGAATTTGATTATAATGGTTATTGAAGTCCAACGGGTCTGTTCCCTTTTGATTCAAGTCTTAGGTCTAGATAATGACAAACATGTGGTCGAAGTCATGATCGGTTTCCTATTGGTATTTTTCAAGTCAGAGTCTGGTCAGTCAGTGCGTATCATTTTTTATCAATTCATAGCTGAAAATATCCATAAACAACCAGTGAATTTTAACTCTCTAAGGCATTTCATATATTACACCTATTTGATGAAGAATTTCCTAGAAACCAATAAGAGAGAATTTTCTGAAGCAACATTCATATCAACTGAATGTAAGAGGATTATATTTCTCATCTTCATCAACAAATTCATGTCCACGGTTTATAGTTTGATTTTCAACACCAACCTACCTAGAGTCCTGGATGACATGAGGAGCTATCTATAGCCAAATCCAAAAAACATAGTAGGAGACTGGGTACTATTCATGCACTCAACAATGATCTGGGTTTATGGTTGTCGTGAATCCCCCTATCTATTGCCTATTTTTCTGAACCCTAGAGTCTTTTCGCTTGAATTCATCAGGCAAATAATTATATCTGAGACAAAGCATTTCCTAAAATTACACAAAGCCTCCAACCTCAAATTCCATTTTATAATTGGCCCTTTCATTTTCAAAAGTAGATCATGCTTATCTTAGATTCAAGCAAAGCTCAAAGAGTTTGGTTTTGCACAGCTACAGGGAAGAAGATATGATCCACATCAAATCATATCCAAGATAAGATTGATGAACAAACATGCCCCTTATGAGCATGAGCATGTTGAGGGTTTTGATAAGCTGGCAAACCTACAAGTTTATGCTGATATGGAAACAATCTTACAACCAACTCAAACACAACAAGTGGAGGCAACCCTGCAACAAATTCAAACACATCAAGCTCCTCATAAAATAATATTCAAAGTCACCAAGGTAAGTGTTTACAACAACATAAGCAGTTCAGAGGCCATGGGCACCAGTGATCAACAAACTTCTCCTAAGAAGATGAAGATGACATAGTCTCCATAGATAGTGAATTTGGAGGAGGAAGAGCCCAGAGAAAAAGTAAATCTAGATATGGTGGAAAGTGGCACTAGCACTGTAGAGGTTGAAAAGGAAATCAAGCTCCTAAGTGAAGGCAACTCAAGAACCTTTAGCAACAAGAAACACATCTTTGATAAAACATATAGGGCAGCTTATCAATCTAAATAAGACTTGGCAAAACATTATGCTGAGAAAAGAAACATGGCTATTGGTGAGATGAGGGATTTAGTCCCTGAAGTGGAAAATATTTCTCAGCACAAATATTCTTTGTTCACAGTAAGGGATATTGAGAAGAGGACCTTTAATATAGTAGTTGTATATGAAGACAAAGTATTTGAGATCAAGATAAGGTATGACAAGATCAGTGCTCCAAACAAAGTTAAATTCCATAGGAATACCAGTGATATGTTGTATTCTGATTACCTGAGTTTAAGATTGAAGAATTCAAAGCTGCCATCTTATGCAATGAAATTGGAAGGGAAGTTGAGGCAAGAAAAGACATCAAGCAGAGCTTGGCAGACTCAGGTCAAGATGCTATAATATGAAGTCCCTCAAGGGGTGAAATCCTCATTGGATGAAAAGGAAAAATTAATTCAAAACTTGAAGAAGAAATTGAAAATGTCTGCCATAGAGCATCCACAAACAACAAAATTGGTTGCTTTGGAACATGAAAAAGAAGCATTTCCACAAGAGGCCTTGGACTACAAAGCTAGGGTGTTGTAGCTAGAGCAAGAAAAGATGAAATGGTCACAAGAGAAAACAAAATTCCTAAACATGGCTGTAGTTTTACCTCCCACTACAGAATCTAGGACAAACACTTAAGGACTTGTCCAGGCTATGTCACAAGTTAGCCTGAAAGAAGGGGAAATCAAAGGGATAAAAGGGAGCATAGAGAAATTGAAGCAGGAGATATAAGCAAAGGATGAAAGCGTGGCTCAATTTCAAAAGGAGAATCAAGCCTTGTAGGAAATGATAGATAAGTTGAAGATGAGATTAAGAGGCAAAGGAAAATTATATGATCAGGAAGAATACAACGCTCACCTCACTCAGTGCAGAATGGATCACTCCAAGTTTGAAACCCTGGAGGAAAACCTGAAAGGAGCAACTATGGTTGAACATTTGATTAAGAATTTTGAGATTCTGAATCAGTGCAAAGCAGTGAAAATTAGACTACCAGTCATGACATATGCCTCTTGCATTGACCTGGAGATCATGATCAAATAAATGATGTATTACAATATCCCTTATGACTTGCAATGGAAGGAGATAGTACGACTGGGTAAGACAAAGTGTAGTTTTCCAGGGTCCAGTAAATGATGTCCAAGTGTCACTGAAGATGGCATACCACATGGAATACCAGAGAAGAGAAAGTGGCGAGGAAAGAAACTGAAGCATCAAAGGAATCAAAAGCTAGATCATGAAATGTTTTCTTGCCAAATTATTGTAATCGGTTTCAAAAAATGAAACTGTCATTTGTAATCATTGTAATCAATATTAGGAACTGAAACTTTTCATTTCAATTATTGTAATCGGTTTCAAATTGAAGGAACTCAAATTGTATAAATATTAGGGGTTCCAAATGTATTAGTGTTGGTATAAGTGCAAGGGCACGATTTTAAGCTATTTGGAACTTGAATGTAATTTTTTGAAGCTGAATTGAATACACATGCAAAAGTTTTGAAGTTTCCATGAAAATATTCTAATGGTGGTGAACTGAGTTTTGTCTCCTTTCTTTGTATGTATTTCCCATATTTCTGATTTCATTTTCACTGTCTTCTATTTAAATTGGATAGTCAAAGGCCCATAATTCATCTTGTGATGCTCTTAGTTGAAGCAATTTAAACTGTGTTAAGTTCTTCCTAACTAATTCATAATTCATTCATTTAATGCTCTGATGTAGTTATATGTTTTCTTTTCTTCCTACACTCTACAAATTTACAAATTATAACTCATATTTATTTCCTCATTTAGCCTTTATCCTCTGGATATTTCTACCAACCAGTCAGTGCTTCCATTCGTTTTCAAAATTTTGACTCCATAGCCCTAAGTGTCCCTCCCCTTCCTTGCAAGAAAAATTATAAAAATCCCCACAAACAACAAAACCTAGCCATTGATTGTCAAAGAAATACCAAGTGACAGGAGAGAGCCCTCTCTGAGCTAAGCAGGCTAGTACCCAGCTCTAAATTTGGTTTGTAGGTTACCTCTGTCATTTATCAGCCAAACAAATTTACAGAGTGCTAACGCCATGGAATTCTTTTTTTTGATGCATTATTCCCATAAATCATACTTGATCTTGCTATCCTAGGCCTTATTGTTTTCTCATACAATATTTTTGACAATATTCATTAGATTTTTATTACTTGATTCTGCCAATCGATTTCCCTAGGGATAGCAGTTGGAAGAATGAGACAAGATGATTCTGTACTTGAAGAAAAAATATTCCAAAGCAAGGGATAGGAATGCCTTAGCATTGTCGATAGTGATTTTGGCAGGAGATATGAACCTTGTGATTATCCTATCCTCAAGAAAACTCATGACATCTTCCTCTGTTTCCTTTTTCGTTGTAATGGCTTCTACCCACCTAGTGAAATAGTCCGTAGCGGTCAATACCCAATGATATTCATTTCTGGAATTATCCTTGAATTCAACAATGGAGTCTAAACCCCATTGCTGAAAATAATCTTCAACACCAACTGGTTTCAAAGGTAACACATGAAGTCGTTGTTTTCCTATGAAGAACTAGCAAGGTTGCAAGACTTGACATAATGATGGGTGTTAGTGAACAATGTAGGCCAATAATTTAATTCCATTAAGATATTATGGGAATTGGTACGGGAAGTGAAGTGATCCCTGCAATATCATGAATGGATTTCCTTAATCAATTGGTCATATTTTTCTTTGTTTAGGCATCTAAGGATGTTTCCATTAGATTTCTTCCAACCTAGACCATCTTGGGTCAGAAAATACTTCATGGCCTTTAGTTTTAAGGATTTCTTCTTATGGTGTTTTAGGTGGTTGGGGCATGAAAGTTTCTTCAAGTAGTATATAATATCAACATACCATTCGTCATGTTCAAATTCACTCATTATCACATTGACTTGTTCGTTTTCCCCCAATTTTATGGCTTCTTCATTGTTTTCGATCAACATTTGCACTAGACCTTGCCCCTTGATAATATTAGTGGGTTTTATCTCTAAGTCATACACTTGGATTTTGGACACCCACTTTCCCTTGGTTCCTAGGCAGTATTGTCGAGAAATAACATCTTTAATAGCAGGGTAGGGCACATAAGCTTTTATTTTGTTGTATATGAAGTAACTTATAAAGTGCTTAAGGAACTTGATAAGGGCGTAGGCATGTTTCTCGATGATTGAATAATTCAAATCCTCATCCCTGATGGTTTTTCTCATGAATTGGATGTTTTTTTCATAGTTTTCCTTATTCTTTTGTAACAAAACCCCAACTATAGTGTCTTGAGAAGCGAAAGAGAAAATTATGAAGTCACGAGAGTAGTAAAAAATAATTATAACAGGTTCCTTAGTTATTGCATCCTTAACGTCTTCGAATGATATTAGGATATTGTTATCCCATCTGAAGGTAACCTCTTTCTTAACTAAAGCATTTGTGGGATTAACCTTCTCAAATAATTTGGGATGAATCATCTTATAAATTTGATCTTCTTGAAGAATGATTGCAAAGATTTCTTTTTGATGGGAGGTTGTATATTCTTGATGGACTTAACTCTTTCGAGATCAATATAAATGCCTTCTTTAGATACTATATGTCCCAACAAATTCCCTTTTTTGATACCAAATATGGACTTCTTGGGGTTGAGGGAAATGCCACACCTCCTACAATGCTCAAATATCATCCTTAGGTGGGAGATACTTTCCTTGGATACAAATGTCAAGTCATCTTGGTATATTTCTATGATCTTCTCTTTTAGATCCCTGAAGGAAAAATCCATTTCTCTTTGGAAAGTAGATCCAACTTTCATGAGTTCGAAAGGAATTCTTAAGTACATGAAGGTTCCCCATGGGGTGGTGAATGTGGTATTAAGTTGATCCTCCCTTTTGACTAAGACTTGGTTGTAGCCCGGAAAACCATCTAACATTGAAATCATCCTAACATCAATGACTCTTTGTAGAAAATGCTCCATGTTTGGGAGAGGGTAGTTATCCTTTAATGAGAGATGGTTAAGGTTACTAAAGTCAACACATATCCTAATGTCCCCAAAGTATCAATCAACACAAACTTCAAGTTAGAAAAATACTTGCAATAGAAACCAAAGTATTAGATGACTCTCTTCCTCGAGGTGGGCATACCCATGCTCATGTGTGAAAAAGAATGGCTGCCAAATCAAGCACAACGTGGATCCATGAAGTATATAAAATCTAGAAATCACTGTCACAAATAAGATACACGATGGATCTATGCCAAATATAGATCATATATATGAGAAAATTTAAAGTGTATCTATGTCTTAGTGTATATTAGCATAACATCTGGAACTGTAAGATGCACTAAAATGATTCTCCAAAAGTACCAATGTCATATAGGTAGGTGGTACTATCTACACAACTTGAGCAATAACATAAAGAGGAAATGCTACTACAACCCAAGGTATTCAATCCAAATCCACCAAAGATATGAATCCATACCATGTGAATAAATGGGCCAAAGTCAAACATGGGAGAAACCATTTGATTGCTAGTCATTGATGTATACACTTAACAAATGCGAGACAAATCACTGATAATGATAATGGGTGTCAAGGCACCTAGTAAATTCTAGCAAGTGTGAATAAATTTGTTGTCATAAAATACTTCTAGAATCTATCAATCACGAGACATTAATGTATTCCCACTGTCAATAACAAGGGAACTGTCCACTAGCGACTACAAGTTTCGAGGCATCTATATATCCCGTTCCCAAAGAAAAATAATTGGTGCCGATAGGAAGAGATATGATGGAAGGATGGAATTAAGGAATTCCCATCATCCAACATGCACGGACATCAAGAAAATTATTTGAAGGTCTTGGACAAAGGATTTAAGAACACACCACCAAGTACATCTCTCGCATGCACCAAATGAAAATAGCGCACGAAAATGACCCATTTGAGAAACAAATGATAACGAAAGCTACTGATAGAAGAAATGAATTATACCAATGATAAAAATGTAAACCAAGGTACAACACAAATCCCAATATGTGAAAAAGGTCTTGATATTGAACATATGGGAAACAAACCAATCAACAACCACTAATGAAATGTCATCTGTTGAGCATAACTTAACCTAGAAATGATGGAAGTAGGCCCAAGGTGCTACTGAATCTAAGTCAATATCTCAAAGCAATGTGTCGTAGTCAATAATATATGAACCACTAATGAGAAATCAATATGGACCTTCCACACTAGCACGATTAAATAACATTGATAATGATGCAACTAATAACAACTTGAAAATAAGGAAGGATGGAATGGATAGTCGAAAATTCTAAGGAATGGCTGATACATGCTAAAAAACCCCCTTGAACATAAGCATGACACAATGGTGACTTGGGAAACATTTGACACAAGACGGAACAATGATATAAATATGCAATGTAGGAGACATCAACAGATTCTCCATAGTGATTGGAAGAGTACCCAACTAGGGGAGTAAAACTAAAAAATCATGGTTCAGATCCTAAGACAATACTAAAACCAACTTGTTGAGAAAAATAATCAAAACGTGGTGATTTTTTCAAGCATGACACAACTGAAACTATTGTCACTCACAAAACGTAAAGATCTTAATTCCTTTCCTCCTCCTCCTCCTCCTCCTCCTCTCTCTCTCTCTCTTTGATATTTGATTTTTTTTGGTGACTTTTTCATATTTGAAAAGCCTAAAAAGGAATAAAAGAATGCCATAATACAATGTAGGATATGAGTGTTGCAAGGAGAGCAACTATGTTCCAAGCACACAGAACATACCCATGCAAAATAAAATGCAAAAACAGATGTGTAGGATATGGACACTCATCGACATTTTTCTTTTAGGGATATGGTTTTGAAATGTAGAAGAAATATATGCAAAGGCAAGTGGTTGAAGATAACACATAAGCGATAAGCGACAAATGGAAAACTGTGATGGACACTAAGCTAAAAAGTGAAAGAAAGAATAAATAATATATTAATGAAAATGAAAACATAAATGTAGGTGTCCCATAAGGAATGAACAAAACAAACATTGGCAAGAAGTCATGCAACTTCAATGCAAATTCATGGCGGGGTTCCCAATTCCCCATCAACACCATCAAGAACCTAAGTTTAAAAATTATCCTTTTAACTATTGTATGAGTGGCAGACTCAACATCATTACATCAGACATCACACCCACAAATTTTCTATGGAGTAGAATGTTTGAAGCCTATAGTGTTTGATTGGTGCACAAATTTCCTAGTGAACATGAAGACTCAATTGACTAATTGCAAGCTAGGGAGGTAGAAAAGATTTGGTTATGGTAACATACTTTGATCATTCTTCCTTGAGATGCTCCCATTAATGCACCATCACATCAATCTTACATTTA
>SNQJ01S0099201.1:35263-60597 GCA_010110895.2 Picea sitchensis | reverse complement strand
TAAGTGCAAGAAACAAGGGAATTGTTCAATACACATGTTTAGGTCAATTTGGGTTTCCTACATCCATAGTTTTGGAAGGATATATCAAAATCATTTCCAACATATGTAAATCCATCTAGATAATGATGGAAAAAGTGTTTGATATGTCTAATGGCTTTGACCTATAGAGAAATGGCTATATATGAGTTGTGAACATAACTCTTATACATGTATTATGCATGTATTATGCATGTACACTCATTACCACCCCCACATATGGGATGAAAATTTGGATTTTATTTGTCATAAACAGAATAAAGCATAATGTGACTCTCCTCAATATAGTTTATTCAAGTCTAGTTTAGATTTTAACCTACAACATCCATTAGTATGGTTTATCTAGCGCCATTAGTTGTAGGCACTTCTACATTAGTACATAAAGAAGACGACAAAGGAACACACTTATACAGTAGATCCAAAATATTCAGTGACAAGTTGATGACATTCTAATATAGAAAACAACTAATTATAAGATGCTCCATGATAAACATTCCGACTCATACAACTTTTTAGTTTGGAATAATGTATGGTTTCATACTTAGAAAGAAATATTCATGGGTTAACATTGCAATCTTGGGCCACTTTAATCTTGTCCATGCAACATTATTGAGTAGTGTGGCTACATTGTGTTTGAGATTGATATTCTACCTTAGTATGCAATCAATTTTAAATGTCACTCATGTAGCCTTACAATCCTCCATTATGAAAATCACTTTGTATCTTGAACATATAGTTGACATAAATCCTGAGCTTAGTGTGCATGTGCACTTTGTCCATATTAATGACAAAACAATATGGTATTACACTCACTACAGTGCTATCCAACTCTTCATAATTATGTTCAAACTTGAGAGTGATACACTAAAAGAGTTGTGTACTCGCATTGAAAACCTTATTGTTGTAGTGCCAATGTATGAAATAAGGTTGGTCTAAATAAGAATACAAGCTAGATCCAAAAGAAAAAGATCTAGATCCAACAAGTAACTAATTGAGTCCACACAAGTGGGACCTCTAGGGTGCAAGTGAGCCAAGAAGGACTCAGAGGAGGAAAATTGGTAAAGTGAAAATGGCTATCAAAGGTCTAGCTAGGCTCCCCCATTGTCATGTGATATGTACGTTAGTGTAAGAGATACACATAAGTGCGTGGGCCATAATCCGTGTGAGTTGTGATTAACACAGAAGTGCGTGGGCCAGGCAATGCTGGTTCGATTGTCAAGGATTGGGGCCCTCTTGAGAAGGAACGTAACAGAGAAAATGATTGGAATTTCTGAGATATTTTAGCCCCAAAATTCAAACTGATATCTTGTCAAATCTTCCATGATTGCTTAAAGTTGTGCGTGACTGGTAAACAAAGAAGCCAATAGTCATATTTGAAAATATGACTACTTTTCAGAAATTTTCAAAGTTGGGGTACTTGAAAATTTGAAAATAAATAATTAAGAGTATCTGAAGTCAATGCGTAAATAATGGAGAGTTTGTGACTGAAGTCAATAGTGATTATGGAATAATTTTATTGAGTGGGTAATCACGATGGCGAGAAAAGCACTAGACATCAGAAAACTTTAAATGAAACTTTTAATGAAAATGAAGTCAATAGACATCAGAAATATGCCACTGGGTTACTATTTTTCACCTTTAATTTATTCAGAGAAGTCAATAGTCTGCTGCTACTTTTCCACAGATCTTCAAACCACTTTTCCATAATTCTTCCCGTGGGCTACAAACTTTTCCAAGTTTTGAATAAATATTTTCAGAGATATTTAGATAGTCTTCTTTTCACTTTGAAATGTTACTTCATAACATTAAAAAAAAAAAATTGTTATAAAAATGGTTCAGAGTTTGACTTTTAAATAATAACATGGTAAACATAAACTAGGAAATTAAAATCAAAAAGTTATTTATTTATATATTTAAAAGATGAAATTATTTATTTATATATTTGTTTGGATGTGAGTTTAAAATCATAATAAGTTTATAAGCTCAAATTGGTTTTCTTGATTTAGAATTTTATGAATTAAATTGTAATTACTTACTAGGCATTACTTATACTACAAGGATATGAGCTTCTAAGTTGCACACATTATTTTTTTTCTCAAAAAAGTTTTTATAATAACATAATGTTGTTTTTTAAATCTTTATCACTTTATTGGAATTTAAATGTTTTATTTTCAATTTTTAATTTTGCTTTTAGTTATAAGAGTTTTATTTTTAATAACTTAGCTAAGTTAGGTATAATTGTGGGACAATGATGGTCAAGTGTTATAAGTGTTTTACAATGTGTCTGTGTTTAGAAGATATTGTTTTAGGGCTTTGCATTCATTGGAAAACATATTAGCTTCCATGAATAGATGAGGTAGGGAGTATTTTTTTAAATTTAAAGTTGTAGGTAATGCATTGATTTTGGATTTGCTCAATTTTGTTTCAAGTTTCTTCAAATAGTCTTTCACCTAAAACCTCACAACAATGGAGGATCACTAGTGTTACAAGGCTAGATAAAATTATTTCTTTTAATCCTAATGCCAAATTTCCTTACCTCTGAAAATTATTTCTTTTAATCCCATTGCCAAATTTTCTTAGCTCTAGAATGATTTTCTAGGTTGTAGTAATATGTTGTTCATCCCACAAATATTCCTTTTTCAATACTAGGTTCCAATTACGCTTATAGTTGAGATTGACACCTAAGTATTTATAAGAGTGGACTATTTTTAAAGGTTCATTATTGAAGGAAATTTCAAAGTTGGCTAACTTTTTTGGATTTTATAAGCACAATTTTGGAATTATCAACATTTACCATCAAACTTTATCTATTGGAAAATTATTAAATGACACTAGTTGTTTTTCAAGCTCTACAAGATGCTCTACCAAGAGAACAATGTTGGTCAACATATATCAGTAGAAGAATGGTGTCATAGTGAAGGTTGGCACCGATGCACCTAACCTCTTATAAGTACTTTTCCAAAATGATCAAATATAAATTTCAAATAATGTATGGGATAAAGGACAACCCTGCTTACCTCCCATATTACAATTAATTTCCTCAGACCAACCTTGACTAGTTTTGAGCTTGGCAATGGCCTGCTCATAGTGTCTATAAATGCCAAACCTATGTTCAAAAAGAATTCCTAAATTTTCGATACAAATTTAAATATTTCTCCTAGGGATGATGTCAAAAGCTTGTCTAAAATCAACAAAGAAAAAAAAAAGATATTCTTTGTTGTTATGACTCACCTCTATACTTCATCATCAAAGCTTGCAATAATAGGATTCTCCATGTCATAAATTAATATTTCCCATCCTTTGCATAGATAATGGCACATTATGACCTAATGGATGAAATTAAGAACAAAAATGTATTGGACATACATTCACACTCACCTTCGTGTAGGGTGCACACATGAACGATACTCCTCAACTTGAAAGATTGTATTTATCACAATCCCCTCTTCCCTTATATAAGAGCATATATGCATGAGAAAGCTTGCATAAGAATGAAGGAATTTAAAATGACATTTAGATTATCAAATGATAAGGCAGATATTCGATTTAAACTTGCATATGAGAGATGGCATGCTAAATACCTACATCAATATTGTAAATTTCATTTTTTTCAACCCGGAAAAAATTCATATCTTGATCACAAGTTTTATAATATTTTGGATTAGAGTTTAGGAATATCTTAGCCAAGAGATTTGGTGGATAAATAATTTTCTCAGATAAGAGTTCATGTTATTGAATGAGAAATTGAATTTGAACTACAATTTCAAAACTTCCAGAAGAGACTCTTGGTCAAGAGTTTAGATTCTTTCCCCAAATTCTTGGTTGAGAATCTTACAAAATCTCATTTGAGAATCTAGTAAACTCTCAATTGAGAGTTTCTATGTTATAAAAATAAAAAAAGCTCGAACAAGGCTCATTTTCACGCATTAACTGAGAAATGAATTGGAGAAGATTGGACACCGCCCCTTACACACCTCCAAGCCAACATGTAATATTTTTTTTGTTTGTTTCATCCATAGATATATTTATTTAAACAGTGCCGAGACATTTTTTTTATGATGTACATGTTTATAAGGAAATGTGGTTGGAGTTAAATATTACATAGCTTTGCAATTCCTTTCCTCATCACTTATGATTGTTGTGTTGATAAATAACCATACATGTGATCAACTAACCAAGATACAAAGAAAAATCATCAATGTCTATTAAGATGTTAACATATAGTTTCTAGATTCTCAAAACATATATGAGGGAACACTATATATCTTCATAATTAAAAAAAGGAAATCACAATGTTATAAACTACCCTTAAAGTTGGATTCCTCAAGTTAGGCTCAAAGAAAAGCTATCTAACTTATGGAGGATAGGTTCCATGCTTGAAAACCACTTCTTCATGCATTGAATCTTCAATGTTCATAAAAAAATATATTTCTTCAATGATCCCCATTTCTTCTACTCCTACCAAGAAAATTGGTGTTTTCCATACTCCACCCTTGTATTGTGATATGTAATACCCCAATTTTGATTGTCGGATTAATAATGTATGTTTCTACTTGATGTGAGGTCAGAGACACCCGCTGCAGAAAGAAAAGGGTAGAGTTATAGGTGGATATGATTCCATGAAAGAGGGGGTAGCTAAGGGGCTAGACCAAATTATTAGATTTTATTAAACCCATATTTTTGTTAGTGGGGAAAATGAATTACATGAGCTTCTTGGGGAAGACACATGGTGCATTGTGAGAATTCATATATTTTGATGGTTGTTTTTGGGAGGATTCTTCATTCTTTCATTCTCATTCATTCTTGCTCTTGCTTCTTGGGGAGAACATAATATTTATGTGGTAGAGAGCCATTACTAGTTGGTTGTATGAAAAAAATGGTTATTTTCCACCAATGTAAGGATGCATGAGTGCATGGATGCATTGTAATTTTGAGTGAAGTTTTCCACAGTTGAGAACCTATAGAGATTCCAACATTGATATTTCCTGACCAAACTGTACTGGAACCGTGGAAACAAGGGAATGAATTGAAGGACTACTTTGCAGAGAAGGGGATTACTTTCTTTGTGTTGTATAGGATGAAGGGGAAGTAGAGATGACAAGTTGAGATTGTTGTGTGATTGAGTGACTCTAATTTGACTGCCTATGTGAGATTAGAGTCATCCTAAGCACCTGTCCTTTTGGATTCATAGCCTCGGCTTGGGGGTGACCTGTTGTCAAGAGATTTGGAACAAAAATGTCTATGGTTGGGTGGAAATTCCAAAGTTTGGAGCCTGTTGGTGTGGTTATTTGATAAAGATAAGTGTTATCTATGTATTTGATTCATCCTATGTCTTCTTTTGTACTTGTTCATTGTTTAACGATGTGTATATCTCCATATCCAAGCTATCAAAATGAAGGGTGGAAATGCAGAACCTGGATCCTGGCGCAATCTTTCCAAGACATCAGCTTTCAACATATCTATCGAGAATCTAATGAGGAGGCAGATAGATTATCCAAACAAGCATTATTAGCGCCTAAAGGTATATTAACATATTACTACTGGGATGGTATGAATGAAGGCCCACATCAGTGTATGAAAATTTACTAAAGGGCCATTTATTGCTTGTTTTTTTTGAATGATTTTTGTGGGATGTAACCTAGAACATGTGTTTAAGGTACAGTGATCATTCACTTTGTTTGTAGTATTAGGATGGAGTTTTTGTTCAGAACTAATGTAAGCAGTTTCCAGTATCCTTTTTTGGATGTAGTGTGCGATTTATGGATTGCTTGAGCAGTAAAAAGTGTAGCTTTGGCTGCCATTAAATTTTTTCTGAGATTATATAAAAATTATATATCTAATATAATTTGTGAGATTTTTCTTCCCTTCCAAAAAAAAATAAAAAAAAAATGTGTATAGTTTTTAATGTTGTGCACTATGGGAGAAATATGCTTTCTTGTTTATATATATATATATAATGTTTCTTGAATGATGCATGGAATTTTTATTATTCATGCTTCTTGATTATTTATTAAAGATGGTATCGAAGTCCAAAATCATTTCAAGAATGCAAGGTCTTGAAGAACCCTGTGATTTGGGTATGTTACAATTCAGTATCAGAGAAAAACTTTGTAGTGACGTGACCCAACATGGAGCTGGGTATGTTACATGATATGTACAAACAAATCTCAATGTAGGCCCTATAAAAACAAACAATTTAAGATAGGTCATGGTATGGTTTATATCCTCTTTTGAGCATGGATGGTGGAGGTACATGGTTCAGTGAATTGTTATTAGCTTATTTATTCTAAGATAGAGATGTTATTTAAGTTGGTNCCCTATAAAAACCAACAATTTAAGATAGGTCATGGTATGGCTTATATCCTCTTTTGAGCATGGATGGTGGAGGTACATGGTTCAGTGAATTGTTATTAGCTTATTTATTCTAAGATAGAGATGTTATTTAAGTTGGTATTTATACAATGCTAGCAATACCACCTCTTGCCATAATACTAATGGTATGAGGAAGTGATTGATAGGTGTTTTGTTGCATAAGCATTAGCTAGTATTGTTTGCAATTGACATAGGGGAACACTTGTAGTTGAAAACTTTGGAGTATTTGGAGGTATAATTCAAGTACTTGGGAGTGTGAATTCAAACATATTAAACCCTGTAGACTTAGCTGAAGAATTTATTTGATCTATGGTCTTGAATAGGTTGTTCCTGAATTCATTTTTAGAATCGGTAAAATAATTATGGGTGACATTGCTTGTAAATCTATTCCTACTTTAGTGGATCTTCCTAAGCATGTTATTCCTAAGATTAAACTTAAGGCTCAAATTATAATGTCAGGCATCAGGAATTAAGGAATGCTTTTTAAAGTGCTTTTTCTTTCGTTAGTTGTGCAAGAATAAAATCCTCAAATGAAATTAATAACTGAATAGAACAAAGGTTGTGTTTCATCGTCTGAGTCAATTTATCAAAAAGAGTGATGAGGGGGGAAATTACAAAACTATTAACAAATTAAGGCATCAATGATAGAAGAATCTTACTTTGTTATAGTAGAAGAAAGAGTGGAACGTACCCTTGAAAGGATATATAATGTAGTGATTCAAGTAGTTTGCAGGTCTTGTATTTTCTAATAGCAAATACAAAGGAAAATCAATTTACTATCATATAACCAGATGAAAAGTAATCATAGTAGATGTTGTAATAAATTGCGATCATCACTTATCAAGGAGTAACATTAAGAAAACTAGAGATATGGAGTACAAAGAGACCACATAACTCAAACAACACAAAATTTGGAATCCTTGTCTGCACTTGTATTAATACTCACAAAGGATGAGTTTTCTTAGTTACAATACCACAAGAAGCATCCTTTGTTCATTCTTTTGAATATGCATTTATACAAAATATTCTCAACCATAATTGGTTGGAATTCTCCTTATTTCTAAATAGTAATGGTTGCAAAAATGGGAAATTTGGAACGCTTCACTTGTTTCTCCTCTGTCTCTTTATCATGATGACAGAGGTGTTTTCCTTTCTTGTTCCCAGTTCAGACACAGATAATATCTAATCATGACTTATACAAATGATGTGCACAAGTCACCTCATTGGTTCTTTGAGGTACTTCATTTTCCTTGTCCAATACATTCGACACACCTGCTTACAAATTGTGTTATTAGTCTGGAGGGTTCTGTCACATCCTTTGCCTCAAAAATATACAATTTCTTTTCTAATAGTGGCAATCCGTTTTCCATTCTTTTGTTTTCTACAGTCATCGACTGTAGATGCAAATTACGTTTTACCAGCCATCTATCTATCTGAGTGATATCGACCTGTTTTAGCTGCGAGATTTCAGCATGATCTTCTTCTAAGCTTGTTTTGATATAAAGTTCATGTTTTTCTACGTAAACTTGTCCCAATAACTCAGAATGATCATCTTTTCTAAGGCCTAATGACTCTTTCTTTAGTGAATGAAAAACTTCTTCAAAAGCCTCTTTGATTTCCTTAGCCGTTCTTTTACTTTCAATTATGTTGGCTTCCTAGGTCTTCAATATTATGTCACCTCTGACCTACTCTAAAACAGACAACATGGGAACTCTAAACATTTCTTCTTTGGCTGATGAAACGACCACTTCTTGAAAAGTGGCCTGAGCTGCAGTAGCCTCCCTTTCTCTGAAACAAATATTATCCAATGATTCATTCTACACCCGAAAATGATTTTGGATAATTTCCACCTTGTCAAAAAGGCTTCGTCACGTTGATTCCAATTTCTTACATACCTCCAATGCCTGTTCTTGGAAAAAAGTTATATCTATAACCATGTTCTCAGTCAAGTTCACCTTGGCCTGTAATTGCTTCATCAATTCACTTTGTTGAATGGCTCACCCTTCGCTCGCCTGTACATTCATGTACATCTCATCGAGACTAGATTTTAGTTTTTGAATTTCTTGTCTATTGCTAGCTCTAGCTTGTTCAATACCTTTGTTGACTTCACTTCTGACATTCTTTTCTACAGTTATTATTTGATTCTGCAAATGACCTATTAGTATATCTTTCTACTTCAATCTTTCCTTTAAGTTTCCGACTGAAAACTGGTTGGCTATTGCAAAATCTCCCAGCGAACCTGCTACTTCTTCAACAAAGTCTACCTCCTCCAAAGCCTCTCCATCAAGTAGCACCCTATGTCTCTTGATAGTTGCACCTTCCCTCTGGTGTGTTTCTCTCTTCACTACAACCTTTCTTTTCCTGCTAAAAAAGAAATATGAAGGAGGTATCTCTTCAGTTGCAATAGGTGTGAAATATTCTATGAACATTACCTCTGCATTGAGGTTTCCTCTTGTGAACTGCAATGGTGTGAAAAACTGGATGGGGATGCCAATTTCGGTGGATGACTGTTTCCCGACCGTGTCCGTAGATGATTTTCCTAGTGTAAACAACGACCCTTATTCTCCCTTCTTTGTCAATTTCTCAGTTTGCTCTGTATCTTGATTACCTGATACATTTGTCTCCTTTCTGAGTCAACACCTCAATATTCTCCAATTCTTCTCAGTTTTCTTGTTTGTCAGAACTCATCGTCTCTAAACCTTGGGTCTCTATTTGTTGTGAATATGGAGACGTCGGAATTTCTCCTTGTAATACCTTGGGGATCCCATTCCTCCGATGTCTCTGAAAGTTATACAATTTGGCCATTTTATCTGATGATAGAGCTCGAACTCGACCCATGACCTCTTGATAGGACCTCACTCCTCGGAAGATTTCGTCCTAAGGAGAGTCTTCGTGTTCATATCGTTTTAAATTGCAACTGGCCATGTGGTTACTTACAATCTTCTGTGGATCGTGCCTCTTGAACTCAATATCGACCAATTTGATTTCTCCCAAGGCCATGGCCTCTACTTTCAAATGGCCAAAATATAGTAAAGAAAATGTACCAATATGTAAGGGAAAATATGGCCTTACCTTTTTCTCTACTACTTTTAGTTCCTTACTAATCCCTCCAAGCACAGTTTGATTTGATACTTCTTAGCACACCAGTCGATTTGGTAAAAATTGTGGTAGAGCATGTGGGGGGACCGAACAACCAAAAACCTTGATGTATGAGAAATGTTCCTCAATATACCAGTTTGTTATTCTACCCAGATTAGTCACAACTTTGTCGGAAATCCTGGGAGGTGGGTAGCCATATATAGCAGTGTGCATCGACACTACAACCTAGTTGCAGATTTCGTAAAAGAAATTCTTTGCCTTGTCCTGCCAAAGTTTTGAATGATAAGTATGTATGGGTTCGACATTATTTGGAGTCCAGCTCCAACCCATCAGAGGAAAGGGCATCATGAAATAGACGACATCCATGATATAAGATGACATGAAAAATGGGGTCGGTTTCCCTTTGGTTTTTTGTACCCGATACTATGTAATTTCACTGACCAAGTTTTCTGACAATATATTGGCCCAATCGAAAGAATACCCTTCTGCTACTATGTGTATAATAGGCACCCACGTTAAATGGAAGTGTGTCATGCTTTCTTTCTCATAGAGTCTACACATTATCATTGCTATGTACATTATGTGAGGTTCTAGTGTGGCAACTGCATATACGCCATGGGAATCAGCCTTGAACGTCTCAGGGCGAGAATACCAGTCCTTAACTAAGTCAAGAAGGTTTTTTTCATATTGGTCACATTCCTTCAAGTTAAAGTCGGCTAGGAAACTGGCGTTGTAAGTGAAATTGGGTTCATGAGAAAATTTGTACATCACCTGCAGATGTTCAGGTCGGAAAGACCCAACTGTGAATTTTCGTGAATTGATGATGGTTTTGGTTGGAATATCAATGTGCTCCAGCGCCCAACCGATCATATCATTGTAAGGCAAGAGCCTAGGCCTCACCGCTATCTTTTGTAATTCTGACTGTTAAACAATTTTGCATTTGGTAGCTAAGTCTTCCTTCTCATTGTCACTTGAATCATCTGGGCAATTTACCAATTCATACTGAAGAATATTGGATATTTGCATCCAAGATTTAATAGTGTCTATGTTTTTGGGCGAGGTGTCGGAGAGGACATCTGCGCTCTGGCTCAAACTTTCACTAGTCATTTTAGGTGCTTTTCATGGAGCCATGCATCAGACTTTTGAACTCTGTTATCTGTCACAGGAAATGCGTAAAATTATTTAGCTGGGAAAACTTACTGCTCAGTAGAAACGTATAATGAAATTCAAACTCACAACTCTTTTCCTTTAATTGCATATATCAACCAATACTTTTATTGACAGAGTATTCACTTTCTTTAATGAATCACATTCAAGCGGTGGCTCAAAATCTTATTTGGAATGATTGTCATAAATGCATTATTAATGTCATTTATTTTTTGGTGGTTCATGCTCGAGAAAATCACAGATGAAATTTGAATTTATCCAAGTCATCATTAGGTGATGGGTTAGTTAAGAGATAATCATTTGTTAAAACATCAGTTAATCATATTTATCATTAAGTAAATTTCGACATTTCGGCTCTCGGAAGATCTTATAACAGTCTGAGCTATAACTTATGAAATGCAAAATTGCGATGTGATTAATTAATTTTAATTGTGTTTAACCCTTTTAATTCATCATGATTAACCTCAAAGATTTCAGGGTTTCGGGTCTCGAGATATTGATAGTCGCTATATATTAGGATCCACGAAACGTGAAATCGTGACAAGATTTATTAATCGTTAATTATTCTTAATCCTTAATTAACCTGGTTTACCACTTAAGACAATTTCGTGATTTTGGATATCAAGACTTTGGAAATACTACATGCAGGATATCCGAAATGAGAAATCGCGATATGATTAATTAACCGTTAATCATTTTTAATCTTCAATTAATCTGGATTGATGCTTAAGACAGTTTCACGATTTCGGCTATTGGGACTTTGGAGTTGTTATATGTTGAGATACTTGCATCACGAAACTCCAAAACCCGACATTTTGAAAGTAGTCTTTAGTGGTTTGACTCATTAACGAGTAGGCGGCTCAATCACCTTTAAGAGTTTAGGATCGTTCAATTAGATGTGAGACTTCATCAACGGTGAGACTTAAGCATGTGTTGTTTTTATTTAAATGGGAATAAAACCTATTTAAAACATAAAATCTATAAAAATATATGTGTTCCAACATAGGCTCCATCTAGGGATCGCGTCTCCCTGCGAGACACTAAAGAACAGTAGACCAAGTGCCTTTATTGGGTAAATGGAGTCATTATTGCATTTCTATGAAACACATTCTAAAAAGGACACATAGCATGATTTTGGAATTCATCTATATCTCTGAAAACTTTCAAAACTTAATCATTCATCGATCTCGAGTTTAGGCTTATTAATGGCTTCCTTTTCTTAAATCTAACTTCAGATTTTCTTAAGATAATCAAAACAACCTTAACAGTCCTACCAGTATTTGTTCGATTTCGTTCTCATCAAGGCAAAGAAATTTTAATGTTTTTGGCCAGGGAGTCCCGTGTTAGCTTAGAATGGAGATCTAGTCGAAAAGAAAACTAGTTACCAGAGTACATTATAATTCATGTATAACATCCTTGCAGATATTGTAGACATTGCTTCACTACCAGCGAGCCTATTCAGTACCCCGGTGAAGTTATATAGTTCCCACATTGAATTTACTTTCACCATCTGTCTTATTTTTTCTTTTAAGACATGAAGTGGGGGCAATCAATTTGTATATAATATACCAGGGATGATATATGTTTTTTAATTTAGCAACAGAGATCTCTCAACTCACTTTGATTACTATGGACTAATCCTCCTCTGACCTTCAAAATACCTTCGCCTACATGGAGGTTCTCTGGGGAATTTTTTTATTTTCCAAGGACTTTCCTTGAGCAAAACTAATCAGTTTAAACCTGTTAGAAGGGCTAAGATAGTTAGAATTAGCCTAGACATACTTTTTTGTTCAGTTAAAGTTAGAGGAATCATAAGAATTTTTGCCTATTCTTGTTTTAAAAATATGTTTGTGAGTTTTCAAAGTTAAGGTGAGACCCTTTTTCCTCTATGAAGACCATGGGATGATATCAAGAATCATATGAAAATACAACTTGAGACTGAGAAGGGGAACAAAATGAGGATTCAAATGTTATGTTGTAAGAACAGTCACTCTTATGCAATCTTTTTAATCGATTCTTGAAACTTTTTCTTTAAGGTATTCTTATTGCTTATTTTTTATTATAAGTTTTATTTCATTTTTATTTTATCCAGAGAAAACTCTTGATAATTAAAATGTAATTTTTCATTCCTCTGGTTATATATTAGGTGAAAATATTTTACATATGAGACCTCTGTCATACTATGTGATATTTCTTTGAAAATTTAAACAGGGCAGAATCTCATACCTTAGATTTACTCTTATATTTTCAACCAAGTAATATATTTGTTTATCCCCTGTTTTGAGAGAAAGCCAATGTTCTGATACGTGAATGTCAATTTCTGATATCTCTTATCTCTCGGCTATCAACAAGTATCCTGCATGACAATAACATGAAGAATGTCAGGAACTTATGCAGACCAAAACTCTATGTGTTACTTATTTTTATACTTTTATTTTTATGAAATCAACTAACCTGGTTTTATTTACAGTGAAAGTAAAAACTTACCGAAGAAATGAAAAACTGTGAATCAAAAACAAAGAAATAAAATTGGTATATACAATGATAGTTTGGAAACTGATTATTTCATAAATACTTCAGGTAACATCCGTTGACATGGGCGTTAAGGATTTTACCATCCAGATTTTCTAACAAAAATGAATTCTTCCCTTCAGAAGCTGTGATTTTGAAAGGTCCACACCAGATATGGTTGAATTTGCCGTGCTTTCTTGAATATTCCTTCCTAGAATCCCACTTTAAAACTAGGTCACCAGGGAGGAATTCCATCTCTTTATATTTTTGGTCAAACAAGGCTTTCATGTTATCCTGATACTTCTGGAGTTTTCCATCCACTTCAGCCCTATTTTGTTGGACTTCAATTAATTTATTTATTCTTCTGGTGACGTGATTTGGCTCTTCCTTTTCGTCTTGCCAGAGTTTCATTATAGGAAGAGATAGGTTTATGGGTGGTACCATGTCAGTCTCGTACACCATTTGGAAAGGGGACATCTCGATCGATTTCTTAGTGCCTATCTGATTTGCCCACAAAGCATATTTCAAATCCACATGCCAGGCTTTCTTATTTTCGTATAGCACTTTTTTAATTATGGTGATTAAGATTTTATTTGATGATTAAGCTAATCCATTTCCTTGAGGATAGTAAGTTGTGGAATGGCCCAGTACAATATTGTACTTTTGGAAAAAACTAACCATCGCCATAGATTTAAATGCTTGGGAATTATCTATAACTATCTTCCAAGGATAGCCAAATCTAGATAAAATGTTTCCTCCAAGAAATTTATCACCACTGAGTCTGTAGCATTTCTGGTCAGAATGGATTCTACCCATTTAGTGAAATAATTTGTAGCGTTCATGATCCATTTGTGTTGCAAGCTAGAGTGTGGATTGATTTCACCAATAAAATCCATCCCCCATTGTGGAAACATAACTTCTGTTTTAACTGGGACCAAAGGTAATGAGAGAATCTTTTGCTTGCCTGAAAATAGTTGGCAGGGGTTACAGGCTCTGACTTTAGCATTCCCGTCAGTGAATAATTTAGGCCAATAATATCCTGCTCTCAGGATTTTATAGGTCATTTCTCTCCATGCGTGATGTCCTCCACACACTCCTTCATGAAATTCATTTATGACTCTCTCCGTTTCAGATTCTACTAAACAACTTAGTAAAAATCCCAGAGGATCCTTCCAATATAATTGGCTATCCATGCTACAATATTTTACTGCGTGCAACTTCAACATTCTATCTTTGGAAGGAGGCATATTGCCTAGGCACTGCAGAGTTAGAAGATAAGAGAATATGTCTTTATACCAAGATGAAGAATAGAACTTCTCCTGAATTTGAGTTGTAGGTATTTGATCGTCGAATTCTTCTATATCTGGAATTTCTTCGTAAGCTTGCAGATGGTTTATTCCAAGATCTCTAAAATTAGATTCGACTAGCAGCTTATCCAAACCTTGTCCTTTGACAAGCTTTGTCAGTTTCACCTCCAGATCAAATTCTTGAATCTCAGTAATCCATCGACCCCTCCTTCCGTCACTATCGGGTTGAAGCAATATATCTTTAACAGAACTGGTGGGTACATATGCAATTATTTTAGAATGTAGTACATAGGTCCTGAAATCCTTTAGGGCCTTCACCATTGCATATGCCTGCTTTTCCAGTATATCGTATCTCAACTTTGTGTCTCTAAGGATTTTACTGAAGAATTCTATTGGTTGTTCGAACCCTTCTTCGTTCTTATGTAGGAGTACTACCACAATTGTGTGTTCCAATGCGAATGAGAAAATTAAGAATTCTTTTAGATAATCTGGGCTTACAAACATCGGTGCTTCACCTATAACCTTCTTGATGTGTTCGAATGAAATTTTGGATTCGTTCATTCATTTGACCCCGTTGTCCTTCTTGAGCACATCTGTAATCAATTTTACAATTTCAGCTAAGTTTGGGATGAATCTTCTTAAAAAAATATTTTTTCCTAAAAATGACTAGATCTCCTTTCTATTCCTAAGAATATTTATAGTATCTATGGCTTCAATCATTTTCAGGTCGATTTTAATTCCATCTCTAGATACTATATGGCCCAAGAGTTTACCTTCCTGCATTGCAAAATGATATTTCTTGGGATTCAGAGACAAACCTAATTTTCAACATTTATCAAACATCTGCTTGAGGTGTACTAGGTGCTTTGCATCAGATTTAGAAAACATGGTTAGATCATCAAGATAAATGACAACAAACTTATTTCTTTCGTCGACGAAGGCGATGTCCATAGCTCATTGGAAAGTGGCTCCTGCATTCATCAAACCGAATGACATGTTATCATACATAAAGGTACCCCATGGGGTGGTGAACACGGTTTTCTCTTTATCATCCTCATGTACTGCAATTTTATTGTAGCCTGAAAATCCGTCAATCATAGACATTCTATTTTCTCCGACCACTTTTTCCAATACGTGATCCATTTTAGGTAATGGATAATTATCTTTGAGAGATTATTTGTTTAAATTTCTGAAATCTACACACAGTCTGATTTCACCATTTTTCTTCTTGACCAAAACCAGGTTGGCTACCCACTCAGAATACTTGAGTGGAACAATGATCTTAGAATCCAGGAGCTTCTTCACTTCCTTTTCTATCATAGGCACTAGTATGGGATTTATCTGTCTGAGCTTATGACTGAATGGTTTAACACCCTGCTATAGGGGAATTTTGTGTTCGATTACGATGGTATCATAAGTTCTTAATTCATCATAAGACCAGGCAAAAACATTATTTTACTACTTGAGTAACTCATCATATTTTCTTTTCATTTCAGGGGGAAGGTATTTAGATATTTTTACCATCTTAGGAGTTTCCTTGGTGCCTATATCACAATCTTCAACCTCTTCAGGTTGAGGCTGCAGAGTAGACTTCAAGGGAATATCATCATGATTGAATAATCTCTCCAAAGGAATTAGAACTTTAGGGATCTGATTATTTTTTTAGTACCAACATGCAGTGATTAGCGATCTTATCTCGAAACTCCTGAGGATATTCACCTTCCTTCATAATCCAAGCAGGGTCATTCTGATTTTCCTTATCAATATGTGTTTCAACAGATTCGTCCACCATTTCTGAGAATTGTCTGATTTGCTCATCATCTTCAAAGACATCCCAGTGTTGTATATTGTTTGGTATTGAGGGTTTGTGCCTCATTTCTATGTGATATTTAAGTTTGAAGACAATAGGAGGTACAAACGTCGCTGCTGCTTTGTCCAATGAATCTTCCTGTTGATTTTCTATTCTGGGGATATGGTGAATATTAAATGACGAGAAGAAAATTTCAATCATATCCCAAGCACAATTTATATAAGACCTCAACTTCGGGTGTTTGTCCTGGTATTGTCGATTAATTTGATTCACAATTAATTCCGCGTCACCATAAACTTCCAAGTTTTTAATATTCAACTTCTTGGCAGCCTCTAATCCTAAGACCATGGCTTCATATTCGCATACATTATTGGTGTAATCGACGTCCCATTGTAATATGTAAGAGAAAGGTATAATAAATTTGTCTCCAGGTGCCACAAACAACACTCCAGCTCCTGCTCCTTCACAAGATGAAGCACCATAGAAATACATTTTCCAAACTCCAGTACTATATACATTTTTATTTGTCTTTTCTTTTTTTTCTTTTTCTGTACAATTTTATTCTATACATTCATCTAAATCATTATCAATCAAAATATACAGTTTCCTAAATCTTGATCTGTGACATAAATAGGGTAATTATTTGGATTCAGTGGATCACTTACAGTATATGCCAACCTTGTTTCTTTGTACAAGCGGGTGAACTGTTCGCCGAAGATCAAGATTGTAGCATATGTCATGTCGAGTTGAAGGGATCCTCCAAGTTTGCCGCTCCAAGACTTGGATAACATCATACCATACTTTGGAGGCATATAAAAAACAACTACATCCATCATAACACTTTTTACCGAAATCTGTGCAAGATTAACCACTAAATCTTTAATCATACCCATACATTTAACTTTTCTCGAATCAAAAGAATACAAATCTCTGTATGGTCTGGTAATTTTGAGACCAATTCTATCCATAATAGCTTAGGGAATCACATTGTGGGAGGCTCCAAAATACAACATGCAATTATGGAGCAGATGATCATGCACAGTTAGCGTAATGTAGAAAGGAGTGACATAATCTCTGGCACCTTCAAAATGCAGACCAAACATTATATTCGGTTTATCATCTTCTAAATTTATAACATCAGCCTGACTTTCAATATCCGAAAAATTTATCATTTTGGCAAATTTTCTGTATGTAGGTTTTTTGGCCAATTCAACCAGAGGCACATGGATCTTGATTTTATTGATCTTATTTTCTAGACTAAAACTTCCTATTGTCTTATCAGCTTCTCTGGTTTAGATTTCTATCTCCCTTTTTTTGATTTATTAGTTTGTGTTTCTTTCGTTTCGGTTGTTTTTGTTTCGACAGTCTATGTTTCAGCTACTTTTATTTTGGCAGTCTGTGTTTCAGCTGCTTTTGTTTTGGCAGTCTGTGTTTCAGCTGCTTTTGTTTTGGTAGTCGGTGTTTCAGATACTAGTTGAGATACTTCATTCTCTTTACTTCTCGACAAGATTTTCTTCGGTTGAGTAGTTGCGTTATTTCTATCTCTAGGCCTTAAATTATACTTCTGTTGGAGCTCAACCATTATATTGTCGGTGATTCCTTGATAAGAAAAATCTTCTATGATATTTATGCCATCATTATTATTAGACCGGTATTTTGCATTTAAAGACCTTTCATAATCTTACCTAGTCAAATGGGGTGCTTAACAATCATCGCCAAGATTATTCATATCTTCATCTAACTCCTCAAAGTCTTGCATGTCATCTCCTCCTATAAAATTTTTGTTTTTAAAGGGGGTATGAATCTTTTGATCTTCATTTTTTATTTGTCTTTGTTGTATTTGAGGGTTAGGATTCCTTCTGAAATATTTTCTAGCGAACTGATCCATTTTAGATTGATCCAACTCCATTTTTGAGATTTTATTAGATAATTCTTTAATTATTTTTTCCATATCATCCATCTTATCCTCCGAGGACCTCCCGAATCCGGAGGGTCGTGCTTGTTCTTTGAATCATCTGGTTTCTTTATTTCCCATTTCAATTTTGGATTTTAACTTTCCTAATGCCATCATATTTGACTAAATTTCTATAGCATCGTCTTGCATTCTAGTGAGGTCAACAACTCTCCTTTCTCTAAATAGTAGAGAAAAACCGGTCTCAAAAGCCCCAACAAAAGTTACTTTTGTTGTAGGTTGGGAAGGTTTAACCTCAACTGGAATCTTGTTATATAATTTATTAAATATTTGAGTGAATTCAAGAACTGTTTCTGAATTTTTCTTTATTAAAGCTCCAAACTTGGTTAGATAATAAATGTGATCTTTTCTATCTCCCCATTTTCTGAGAAAGGTACTTTCTAACTCGTAATATGATCCTATTGAACCTATCAGTAATCCTCGGAACTAGGTTCTCACATGTCCTTCGAAAGTTTGAACTAGGAGTCTTGAATAAATATCCTCATGCTCAAGGCCAAGGATATCGGCGAATTGATCGAAGACATTTATGTGCTCAATCGCGGTTAAGTCTCCTTCTCCTGTAAACTTTGGAAGATTTTTCATATAGTTTTTGGGTAAATCGTGGAGGGGAACTAGGAGGAACAAAGGATCATATTTAGCAGCTACTTTAGAGAAAATTCTAGGAGGTGGGGGTGGCCCTTTACCACCTCCTCCTCTTCCTCTGGCACCATGTCCTCCTCCACCTCTGGCACCACCTTCGCCGACACCACCTCCTTCGACAGAAACCATTGATAATCTAGGGGATGGAACTTAGAGATTGTAGAGAGGGTTTTCAAAGACATGTAATGGCCTTTCGGTTACTTCAGGATGAAGTGAAAGAGGTTATGCGGACTCACTGTTAGGAGACAGAAAAACTAAAAATTGGGGAAAAGAGAGATGATGACTAGGTTCTTCATATTTGTAGGATATATAAACGAGAGATCCAACGAGAATCGAGTCAGAGTGTAAGATATATTCTTCAAAACTTTGGGAAGTTGGAATCTTTACTTCGAGAACTGATGGAATATCAATCGAAGTGGGTATCGAGATGGGTCCTTTACCTTTATTAGTAAAGGATATAGTTGAATCGGTTTCGTCATTTATCTCGGATAAAACCAATTTGGGGTTTATGATTTCATCTTCAGTTCTATCAATCGATGTTTCTCCGAAATGGATTTGGGTGGAACCTTCTTGCGGAGTTAACTGTTCAAGTGGAACCTTAGCATTAGACTATGTGGGTTTAGGTTGGTAGATATTACTTGTGGATGCAGTGGTCTGCTTGAGGTATCTCCTTGGTTTTAATATTTTTTTAGGGTCAGATACAGTTGTAGTCTGCTTATTGTCTGGGTTATGTTTGGTATTCCTTCGACTGAATGCCAGTTTATTAGCTGTGGAGTCGCCAAGTGAAAGATAAATATTAGCCTTATAATGTATTCAATCTTTTTTCACTATCAAAGAGAGAAACTTACCATGTCATTCTCCTAGGGAAAAATAACTTTGTTTCTCCGTTGTTGTTCCTGAGATTAAACTTAAGGCAACGGTGCCAAAAAGATGTTGTTCCTGAGATTAAACTTAAGGCTCAAAGTATAATGTTAGGCATCAGGAATTAAGGAATGCTTTTTAAAGTTCTTTTTCTTCCGTTAGTTGTGTAAGAATAAAATCCTCAAATGAAATTAATAACTGAATAGAACAGAGGCCGTGTTTCTTTGTCTGAGTCAATTTATCAAAAAGAGTGATGAGGGAGAAAATTACAAAACTATTAACAAATTAAGGAATCAATGATAGAATAATCTTACTTTGTTATAGTAGAAGAAAGAGTGGAACGTACCCCTGAAAGGATATATAATGTAGTGATCCGAGTAGTTTGCAGGTCTTGTATTTGCTAATAACAAATACAGAGGAAAATTTGTTTACTATCAGATAACAAGATGACAAGTAATCACAATAGATGTTGTACTAAATTGTGATCATCACTTATCAAGGAGTAACATTAAGAAAACTATAGATATGGAGTACAAAGAGAGCACATAACTCAAAAAAAAAAAAAAGATGGAATGCTTCGCTTATTTCTCCTATATCTCTTTCTCATGTTGGTAGAGGCGTTTTCCTTTATTGTTCCCAGTTTGGACACAGATAATCTCTAATCATGACCTATACAAATGATGTGCACAGGTCACCTCATTGGTTCTTTGAGGTACTGCCTTTTCCTTGTGCAATACATTCGACACACCTACTTACAAATTGTGCTATTAGTTTAGAGGGTTATGTCACATCCTTTGCCTAAAAAATATACAATTTCATTTTTGATAGTGGCAATCTGTCTTCCATTCTTTTGTTTTCTGAATTCATTAACTGTAGATGCAAATTAGGTTTCACCATCCATCTACCTATTTGAGTGATATCGACGTGTTTTAGCTACGATATTTCAGCCTGAGCTTCTTCTAAGCTTTTTTTGATATCAAGTTGATGTTTTTCTACGTCAACTTGTCAAAATATCTCAGAATGATCATATTTTCCGAGGCCTAATGAATCTTTATTTAGTGAGTGAAAAACATATCCACAAGCCTCTTTGATTTGCTTAGTCTTTCTTTTACTTTCAGCTATGTTATCTTCCCAGGTCTTCAATATTATGTCACCTCTGACCTGCTCTAAAACAGACAACCTGGGAACTATAGAAGTTTCTTCTCTGGTTGATAACACAATCGCTTCTTGAAAAGTGCCCCGAGATGCGGTAGCCTCTCTTTCTCTGAAACAAATATTATCCAATGATTTTTTCACCACCCGAAAATGATTTTGGATAATTTCCACCTTGTCAAAAAGGCTTTGTTGCGTTGATTCCAATTTCTTACATAACTCCAATTCCTGTGCTTGGAAAATGGTTATAACTATAACCATGTTCTCAGTCAAGTTCACCTTGGCCTGTAATTGCTTCACCAATTCACTTTGCTAAATGGCCCGCCCTTCACTCGCCTGTACATTCTTGTACATCTCCTCAAGACTGTATTTTAGCTGTTGAATTTCTTGTCTATCGCTAGCTCTAGCTTGTTCAATACCTTTGTTGACTTCGCTTCTAACATTCTTTTCTACAGTTATTATTTGATTCTAAAACTGGCCTATTAGTAGCTCTTTCTGCTTCAATCTTTCCTTTAAGTTTTCGACTGAAAACTAGTTGGCTATTGCAAAAGCTCCCAGCGAACCTGCTACTTCTTCAGTGAAGTCTACCTCATCCAAAGCCTCTCCATAAAGTAGCACCCAATGTCTCTTGATAGTTGCACCTTCCCTCTGGTGCATTTCTCTCTTCATTACAACCTTTCTTTTCCTACTAAAAAAGAAATCTAAAGGAGGTATCTCTCCAGTTGTGATAGGCGTGAAATCTTCTGTGAACATTACCTCTGCATTGAGTTTTCCTCTTTTGAACTGCAATGGTGTGACAAACTGGATGGGGCTGCCAATTTCGGTGGACTATTGTTTCCCGACTTTTTCCGTAGTGATTTTCCTGGTGTAAACAACGACCCTTCTTCTCCCTTCTTTGTCAATTTCTCTATTTTCTCTATATCTTGATTACCTGATACATTTGTCTCTGTGTGGTCTCCTTTCTGAGTCAACACCTCAATTTTCTCCAATTCTTCTCGGTTTTCTTGTCCATCGAAACTCACCGTCTCTAAACCTTGGGTCTCTGTATGCTATGAATCTGGAGATGTCAGAATTTCTCCTTGTAATACCTTGGGGAACCCATTCCTCTAATGTCTCTAAAAGTTATAAAATTCGGCCATTTTATCTAGCGACTGAGCTCGAACTCGACTCAGGACCTCTTGATAGGACCTCGCTCCTCAGAAGATTTCGTCCTAAGGAGACTCTTTGTGTTCATATAATTTTAAATTGCATCTGGCCATGTGGTTACTTACGATCTTCTGTGGATCATGCCTCTTGAACTCAATATCGACCCGTTTGATTTCTCCCTGGGCCACGACCTGTACTTTAGAATGGCCAAAATCTATTAGATAAAATTTACCAATATGTAAGGGAAAATATGGCCATACCTTTTTTTGTACTACTTTCAATTCCTTACTAATCCCTCCATGCACAGTTTGATGTGCTACTTCTCGGCACACCAGTCAATCTGGTAAAAATTGTTGTAGAGAATGTGGGGGGACCGAACAATCGAAAACCCTCATGTATGAGAAATGTTCCTCAATATACCAGTCTTGTATTATGCCCAGATTAGTCACAACTTTGTCAGAAATCCTAGGAGGTGGGTAGCCATATATAGTAGTGTGCATCGACACTACCACCGAGTTGCGAATTTCGTAAAAGAAATCCTTCACCTTGTCCCCCCAAAGTTTCAAATGATAAGTATGTATGGGTTCAAAATTATTTGGAGTCCAGCTCCGTCCCATCAGAGGAAAAGGCATCATGAAATAGACGACATCCATGATATAAGATGACATGAAAAATGGGGCCAGTTTCCCTTTGGTTTTTTGTGCCTGATACTCTGTAATTTCTCTGACCAAGTTGTCTGACAATATCTTGGTCCAATCGAAAGAATACCTTTCTGCTACTGTGTGTATAATAGGAAGCCACTTTAATCGAAAGTGCATCGTGTTTTCTTTCCCATAGAGTCTACACATCATCATTTCTATGTACATTATGTGAGGTTCTAGTGCGGCAACTACATATACGCCATGGGAATCACCCCTAAACTTCTTGGGGAAAGAATACCAGTCCTTAACTAATTCGGGAAGGTTTTTTCCATATTGGTCACATTCCTTCTGGTTAAAGTCGGCTAGGGAACTAGCATTGTAAATGAAATTAGGTTCAGAAGACAATTTGTACATCACCTGTAGATGTTCAGGATGGAAAGACCCAACTGCAACTTTTCGCGAATTGATGATCGTTCTGGTTGGAATATCCACATGCTCCAGCGCCCTACCAATCAATCATTGTAAGGAAAGAGCCTAGGCCTCGCCACTATATTGTATAATTCTGACTATGCAACAATTTTGTATTTGGTAGCTAAGTCTTCCTTCTCATTGTCGCTTGAATCATCTGGGCAATTTACCAATTCATATTGAAGAATATTGGATATTTGCGTCCAATATTTAACAGTGTCTATGTTTCTGGGCGAGGTGTCGGAGAGGACATCTATGCTTTGGCTCGAACTTTCACCAGTCATTTTAGGTGCTTTCCATGGAGCCATGGCGTCGAAATTTTGAACTTTGTTATCTGTCACAAGAAATGCGTAAAATTCCTTAGCTAGGAAAACTTACTGCTAAGTAGAAATGTATAATGAAACTCAAACTCGCAACTCTTTTCCTTTAATTGCATGGATCAACCAATACTTTTATTGAGAGAGTATTTACTTTCTTTAATGAATCATATTCAAGTGGTGGCTCAAAATCTTATTTGGAATGATTGTCGTAAATACATTATTAATGTCATTTAGTTTTTGGTGGTTCATGCTCGGGAAAATCACAGACGAAATTTGAATTTATCCGAGTCATCATTAGGTGATGGGTTAATTAAGAGATAATCATTTGTTAAAACATCAGTTAATCGTATTTACCATTAAGTAAATTTCATCATTTCGTCTCTCAAGATATCTTATAACATTCTAAGCTATAACTTACGAAATGCGAAATCGTGATGTGATTAATTAATTTTAATCGTGTTTAACCCTTTTAATTCATCATGATTAACCTCAAAGATTTTGGGGTTTCAGGTCTCAGGATATTGATAGTCTCTATATGTTAGGATCCCCGAAACTTGAAATCGTGACAAGATTTATTAATCGTTAATTGTTCTTAATCCTTAACTAACCCGATTTACCACTGAAGACAATTTTGTGATTTCGAATATTGGGACTTTGGAAATACTACATGCAGGATCTTCGAAACGTGAAATCGCGATATGATTAATTAACCATTAATCATTTTTAATCTTCAATTAATCCAGTTTAATGCTTAAGGTAGTTTCGTGATTTCGTCTATCGGGACTTTGGAGTTGCTATATGTTGATATACTTGCATCACGAAACTCTGAAACTTGACATTTTGAAAGTAGTCTTTAGTGGTTTGACTCGTTAACAAGTAGACGACTCCATCACCTTTAAGAGTTTAGGATCATTCGATTAGATGTGGGACTTCATCAACGGTGAGACTCAAGCGTGCGTTGTTTTTATTTAAATGACAATAAAACCTATTTAAAACATAAAATCTATAAAAATATATGTGTTCCAATAAAGCCTACGTTAGTTCAATGAGGTGCACCTCCACATGCTTTGGGCCTATCAACTTAGGTTTTAAAAATAAGTAATGCCAATAAACTAGCCATGTAGAAGATAGGTAGGAGCTATGTAATTCTTAACCAGATATCTATATTTATGCCCTTTCGATGCATTCTATTTATTTGTTGTAGTAGGATTAAGAAAAAAATAGTTTTCTTTCCTATCCTTTTTATTTTATCACCTTCTTTGCAATATGCTCGCAATTGTTCTCAAGTACAATAGGGAGAGCTCGTGATTTTTCTTCAATCAACCAGTGAGCGCATTCTTGTTCCCATGAGTTGCAATCTTCCACTGTGCAAGCAACACACAAGTTTCCTTAAAGCAACCTATGATCTTGTCCTTTAGCACACTAAGAAATTTTTAAAGGCCTAAAATCTGCCTTTTCAGTTTTGAGTTATTTATTAAATCTGAGAAACTTGATCTTTAATCGAGAAATCCAATAGTGATTTTGGTGTTTGTCATTGTATCATAGTTGAAAAGAGTTTTTAAAAACAAAAAAATATTTGTTCTCTTTTAGGCATCTTTCGAGTAAGTTTGGTTTTGAAATTGCATTTCCAATTTGTTGTTTGTAGAGTGTTTTAGGAACCTGAAAAGAAGAATTGCATTGCAGTCAAAGATTAGGTTGATCTCTTCATCTTGTTTGAATTCAAATTAGTTTCAAGGATTATGTTATGGTATAAAATTATAAGTGTGTAATCACATTTGTTAATTTATTTATTTTATTCATCATTCTTGAGTCGTAAAACACCATCAAAGTTTC
>SNQJ01S0099201.1:11367-31062 GCA_010110895.2 Picea sitchensis | reverse complement strand
AAAACACTCTACAAACAACAAATTGGAAATGCAATTTCAAAACCAAACTTACTCGAAAGATGCCTAAAAGAGAACAAATATTTTTTTGTTTTTAAAAACTCTTTTCAACTATGATACAATGACAAACACCAAAATCACTATTGTATTTATCGATTAAAGATCAAGTTTCTCAGATTTAATAAATACCTCAAAACTGAAAAGGCAGATTTCAGGCCTTTAAAAATTTCTTAGTGTGCTAAAGGACAAGATCATAGGTTGCTTTAAGGAAACTTGTGTGTTTCTTGCACATTGGAAGATTGCAACTCATGGGAACAAGAATGCGCTCACTGGTTGATTGAAGGAAAATCACGAGCTCTCCCTATTGTACTTGAGAACAGTTGCGAGCATATTGCAAAGAAGGTGATAAAATAAAAAGGATAGGAAAGAAAACTAATTTTTTCTTAATCCTACTACAACAAATAAATAGAATGCATTGAAAGGGCATAAATATAGATATTTGGTTAAGAATTACATAGGTCCTACCTATCTTCTACATGGCTAGTTTATTGGCATTATTTATTTTTAAAACCTAAGTTAATAGGCCCAAAGCATGTGGAGGTGCACCTCATTGAACTAGCGTAGGCTTTATTGGAACACATATATTTTTATAGATTTTATGTTTTAAATAGGTTTTATTCTCGTTTAAATAAAAACAACACGCACTTGAGTCTCACCATTGATGAAGTCTCACATCTAATCGAATGACCCTAAATTCTTAAAGGTGATGGAGTCGTCTACTCGTTAACGAGTCAAACCACTAAAGACTACTTTCAAAATGTCAGATTTCAAAGTTTCGTGATGCAAGTATATCAACATATAGCAGTTCCAAAGTCCCAATAGCCGAAATCGTGAAACTACCTTAAGCATTAAACTAGATTAATTGAATATTAAAAGTGATTAATGGTTAATTAATCATATCGCGATTTCACATTTCGGAGATCCTGCATGTAGTATTTCCAAAGTCCCAATATTCAAAATCACAAAATTGTCTTCAGTGGTAAATCGGGTTAATTAAGGATTAATAACAATTAACAATTAATAAATCTTGTTGCGATTTTGCGTTTCAGGGATCCTAACATATAGAGACTATCAATATCCCGAGACCCGAAACCCTGAAATCTTTGAGGTTAATCATGATGAATTAAAAGGGTTAAACAAGATTAAATTTAATTAATCACATCGCAATTTCGCATTTCGTAAGTTATAGCTCAGACTGTTATAAGATCTCCTGAGAGCCGAAATGCCAAAATTTACTTAACGATAAATACGATTAACTGATGTTTTGACAAATGATTATCTCTTAATTAACCCATCACCTAATGATGAATCAGATAAATTCAAATTTTGTCTGTGATTTTCCCGAGCATGAACCACCAAAAACTAAATGACATTAATAATGCATTTACGACAATCATTCCAAATAAGATTTTGAGCCACCACTTGAATATGATTCATTAAATAAAGTAAATACTCTATCAATAAAAGTATTGGTTGATCTATGCAATTAAAGGAAAAGAGTTGCGAGTTTGAATTTCATTATACGTTTCTACTGAGCAGTAAGTTTTCCTAGCTAAGGAATTTTACGCATTTCCTGTGACAGATAAAAGAGTTCAAAAGTCCGATGCCATGGCTCCATGGAAAGCACCTAAAATGACTGGTGAAAGTTCGAGCTAGAGCGCAGATGTCCTCTCCGACACCTTGCCCAGAAACATAGAAACTGTTAAATATTGGACACAAATATCCAATATTCTTCAATATGAATTGGTAAATTGCCCAGACGATTCAAGCGACAATGAGAAGGAAGACTTAGCTACCAAATACAAAATTGTTGCATAGTCATAATTACACAAGATAGCGGCGAGGCCTAGGCTCTTTCCTTACAATGATTGATTGGTTGGGCACTAGAGCATGTGGAGATTCCAACCAGAACCATCATCAATTCGTGAAAAGTTGCAATTGGGTCTTTCCAACCTGAACATCTACAGGTGATGTACAAATTGTCTCCTGAACCCAATTTCATTTACAACGCTAGTTCCCTAGCCGACTTTAACCAGAAGGAATGTGACCAATATGGAAAAAACCTTCCCAAATTAGTTAAGGACTGGTATTCTTGCCCCAAGAAGTTCAGGGTTGATTCCCATGGTGTATATGCAGTTGTCGCACTAGAACCTCAGATAATGTACATAGAAATGATGATGTGTAGAATCTATGGGAAAGAAAACACAACGCACTTTCGATTAACGTGGTTTCCTATTATGCACACAGTAGCAGAAGGGTATTCTTTCGATTGGGCCAAGATATTGTCAGACAATTTGGTCAGAGAAATTACAGAGTATCGGGCACAAAAAACCAAAGGGAAACCGGCCCCATTTTTCATGTCATCTTATATCATGGATGTCGTCTGTTTCATGATGCCTTTTCCTCTGATGGGTTGGAGCTAGACTCCAAATAATTTTGAACCCATACATACTTATCATTTGAAACTTTGGGGGGACAAGGTGAAGGATTTCTTTTACGAAATTCGCAACTCAGTGGTAGTGCCGATGCACACTGCTATATATGGCTACCCACCTCCTAGGATTTCCAACAAAGTTGTGACTAATCTGGGTAGATTACAAGACTGGTATATTGAGGAACATTTCTCATACATGAGGGTTTTCGATTGTTCGGTCCCCCCAGATGCTCTACCACAATTTTTACTAGATCGACTGGTGTGTAGAGAAGTAGCACATCAAACTGTGCTTGGAGGGATTAGTAAGGAAATGAAAGTAGTACAAAAAAAGGTATATCCATATTTTCCCTTACATATTGGTACATTTTATCTAATAGATTTTGGCCATTCTAAAGTACAGGTCGCGGCCTAGGGAGAAATCAAATGGGTCGATATTGAGTTAAAGAGGCATGATACACAGAAGATCGTAAGTAACCACATGGCTAGATGCAATTTAAAATGATATGAACACGAATACTCTCCTTAAGACAAAATATTCCGAGGAGCGAGGTCCTATCAAGAGGTCCTGAGTCGAGTTCGAGCTCTGTCGCTAGATAAAATGGCCGAATTTTATAACTTTTAGAGACATCGGAGGAATGGGCTCCCCAAGGTATTACAAGGAGAAATTCCGACGTCTCCAGGTTCACAGTAAACAGAGGCCCAAGGTTTAGAGACGGTGAGTTCTGACAAACAAGAAAACTCAGAAGAACTGGAGAATATTGAGGTGTTGACTCAGAAAGGAGACAACACAGAGACAGATGTATTAGGTAATCAAGATACAGAGAAAACAAAGAAATTGACAAAGAAGGGAGAAGAAGGGTCGTTGTTTACACCAGGAAAATCATCTACGGAAAAATTTGGGAAACAGTAGTCCATCGAAATCGGGAGCCCCATCCAGTTTGTCACACCATTGCAGTTCAAAAGAGGAAACCTCAATGCAAAGGTAATGTTCACAGAAGATTTCACGCCTATCGCAACTAGAGAGATACCTCCTTCAGATTTCTTTTTAAGCAGGAAAAGAAAGGTTGTAATGAAGAGAGAAATGCACCAGAGGGAAGGTGCAACTATCAAGAGACATTGGGTGCTACTTTATGGAGAGGCTTTGGATGAGGTAGACTTCGCTGAAGAAGTAGCAGGTTCGCTGGGAGCTTTTGCAGCAACCAACTAGTTTTCAGTCAGAAACGTAAAGGAAAGATTGAAGCAGAAAGAGCTACTAATAGGCCAGCTGCAGAATCAAATAATAACTGTAGAAAAGAATGTCATAAGAGAAGTCAACAAAGGTCTTGAACAAGCTAGAGCTAGCGATAGACAAGAAATTCAATAGCTAAAATACAGTCTCGAGGAGATGTACAGGAATGTACAGGCGAGTGAAGGGCGGGCCATTTAGCAAAGTGAATTGGTGAAGCAATTACAGGCCAAGGTGAACTTGACTGAGAACATGATTATAGATATAACCGTTTTCCAAGCACAGGCATTGGAGTTATGAAAGAAATTGGAATCAACGCGACAAAGCCTTTTTGACAAGGTGGAAATTATCCAAAATCATTTTCAGGTGGTGAACAAATCATTGGATAATATTTGTTTTAGAGAAAGGGAGGCTACTGTAGCTCGGGCCACTTTTCAAGAAGTGATTGTGTCATCAACCAAAGAAGAAACATCTGTAGTTCCCAGGTTGTCTGTTTCAGAGCAGGTCAGAGGTGACATAATATTGAAGACCTGGGAAGACAACATAGTTGAAAGTAAAAGAACGACTAAGAAAATCAAAGAGGCTTGTGAATAAGTTTTTCACTCACTAAATAAAGAGTCATTAGGCCTCGGAAAATATGATCATTCTGAGGTATTGGGACAAGTTGACATAGAAAAACATCAACTTGATATCAAAACAAGCTTAGAAGAAGCTCAGGCTGAAATATCGCAGCTAAAACACGTCGATATCACTCAGATAGGTAGATGGATGGTGAAACCTAATTTGCAGCTACAGTTAATGAATTTAGAAAACAAAAGAGTGGAAGACAGATTGCCACTATCAAAAATGAAATTATATATTTTTTAGGCAAAGGATGTGACAAAACCCTCTAAACTAATAGCACAATTTGTAAGCAGGTGTGTCAAATGTATTGCACAAGGAAAATGCAATACCTCAAAGAACCAATGAGGTGTCCTGTGCACATCATCTGTATAGGTCATGATTAGAGATTATCTGTGTCCGAACTGGGAACAATAAAGGAAAACGCCTCTACCAACATGAGAAAGAGACAGAGGAGAAACAAGTGAAGCATTCCATTTTTTATTTTGTTTAAGTTATGTGCTCTCTTTGTACTCCATATCTCTAGTTTTCTTAATGTTACTCCTTGATAAGTGATGATCGCAATTTAGTACAACATATTGTGATTACTTGTCATCTCGTTATCTGATAGTAAACAAATTTTCCTCTGTATTTGTTATTAGCAAATACAAGACTTGCAAACTACTCGAATCACTACATTATATATCCTTTCAGGGGTACGTTTCACTCTTTCTTCTACTATAACAAAGTAAGATTATTCTATCATTGATTCCTTAATTTTTTAATAGTTTTGTAATTTTCTCCCTCGTCACTCTTTTTGATAAATTGACTCAGACAACGAAACACGGCCTCTGTTATGTTCAATTATTAATTTCATTTGAGGATTTTATTCTTGCACAACTAACGGAAGAAAAAGCACTTTAAAAAGAATTCCTTAATTCCTGATGCCTGACATTATACTTTGAGCCTTAATTTTAATCTCAGGAACAACATCTTTTTGGCGTCGTTGTCGGGGACGGAGAAACGAAGTTATTTTTCCCTGGGAGAATGACATGGTAAGTTTCTCTCTTTGATAGTGAAAAAAGATTGAATACATTATAAGGCTAATTTTTATCTTTCACTTGGTGACTCCACAACTAATAAACTAGCATCTAGTCGAAGGAATACCAGACAAAACCCAAACGATAAGAAGACTACGCCTGTATCTGACCCTAAAAAAATATTAAAACCAAGGAGATACCTCAAGTAGACCACTGCATCCACAAGTAATATCTACCAACCTAAACCCACACAGTCTAATGCTAAGGTTCCACTTGAATAGTTAACTACGCAAGAAGGTTCCACCCAAATCCATTTCGGAGAAACATTGGTTGATAGAACTGAAGCTGAAATCATAAACCCCAAATTGGTTTTATCCAAGATAAAGGATGAAACCAATTCAACTATATCCTTTACTAATAAAGGCAAAGGACCCATCTCGATACCCACTTCGATTGATATTCCATCAGTTCCCGAAGTAAATATTCCAGCTTCCCGAAGTTTTGAAGAATATATCTTACACTCTGACTCGATTCCCGTTGGATCTCTCATTTATATATTTTGCAAATATGAAGAACCTAGTCATCATCTCTCTTTTCCCCAGTTTTTAGTTTTTCTGTCTCCTAATGGTGAGTCTGCATAACCTCTTTTGCTTCAGCCCAAAGTAACCGAAAGGCCACTACGCATCTTTGAAAACCCTCTCTACAATCTCTAAGTTCCATCCCCTAGATTATCAATGGTTGTTGCCGGAGGAGTTGGTGTCGGCGGAGGTGGTGCGAGAGGTGGAGGAGGACATGGTGTCAGAGGAAGAGGAGGAGGTGGTAAAGGACCACCCCCACCTCCTAGAATTTTCTCTAAAGTAGCTGCTAAATATGATCCTTTGTTCCTCCTAGTTCCCCTCCATGATTTACTTGAAAACTATATGAAAAATATTCCAAAGTTTATAGGAGAAGGAGACTTAACTACGACTGAGCACATAAATTTCTTCGATCAATTCGCCGATATCCTTGGCCTTGAGCATGAGAATATTTATTTAAGACTCCTAGTTCAAACTTTCGAAGGACAGGTGAGAACCTGGTTCTGAGGATTACTGACAGGTTCAATAGGATCATATGACGAGTTAGAAAGTACCTTTCTCAGACAATGGGGAGATAGAAAAGATCACATTTATTATCTAACCGAGTTTGGAGCTTTAATAAAGAAAAATTCAGAAACAGTTCTCGAATTCACTCAAATATTTAATAAATTATATAACAAGATTCCAATTGAGGTTAAACCTTCCTAACCTATAGCAAAAGTAACTTTTGTTGGGGATTTCGAGCCCGGTTTTTCTCTACTGTTGAGAGAAAGGAGAGTTGTCAACCTCACTAGAATGTAAGACAATGCTATATAAATTTAGTCAAATATGATGGCATCAGGAAAGTTAAAAGACAAAATTGAAATCGGAAATAAAGAAACCAGACGATTCAAAGAACAAGATGGACCCTCTGGATTCGGGAGGTCCTCGGAGGATAAGATGGATGATACGGAAAAAATAATTAAAGAATTATCTAATAAAATCTCAAAAATGGAATTGGATCAATCTAAAACAGATCAGTTCACTAGAAAATATTTCAGAAGGAATCCTAACCCTCAAATACAACAAAGACAAATACAAAATAAAGATCAAAAGATTTAGACCCCCTTTAAAAAAAAAAATTTTATAGGAGGAGATGACATGCAAGACTTTGAGGAGTTAGATGAAGATATGAATAATCTTGGCGATGATTGTTAACTACCTCATTTGACTAGGCAAGATTATGAAAGGTCTTTAAATGAAAAATACCGGTCTAATAATAATGATGGCATAAATATCACAGAAGATTCTTCTTATCAAGGAATCACCGACAATATAATGGCCGAGCTCCAACAGAAGTATAATTTAAGGCCTAGAGATAGAAATAATGCAACTGCTCAACCGAAGAAAATCTTGTCGAGAAGTAAAGCGAATGAGGTAGCTCAACTAGTAGCTGAAACACAGACTGCCAAAACAAAAGCAGTTGAAACACAGACTGCCAAAACAAAAGCAGTTGAAACACAGATTGCCAAAACAAAAGAAGTTGAAACACAGACTACCAAAATAAAAGCAGTTGAAACACAGACCGTCGAAACAAAAACAGCCGAAATGAAAGCAACACAAACTAATAAATAAAAAAAAAGGGAAATAGAAATCCAAACCAGAGAAGATGATAAGACAATAGGAAGTTTCAGTCTAGAAAACAAGATCAATAAAATCAAGATCCATGTGCCTTTGGTTGAATTGGCCAAAAAACCTACATACAGAAAATTTGCCAAAATGATAAATTTTTTGGATATTGAAAGTTGGGCCGATGTTATAAATTTGGAAGATGATAAACCGAATATAATGTTTGGTCCACATTTTGAAGGTGCCAAAGATTATGTCGCTCCTTTCTACATTACACTAACTGTGCATGATCATCTACTCCATAATTGCATGTTGTATTTTGGAGCCTCCCACAATGTGATTCCCAAAGCTATTATGGATAGACTTGGTCTCAAAATTACTAGACCATACAAAGATTTGTATTCTTTTGATTCGAGAAAAGTTAAATGTATGGGTATGATTAAAGATTTAGTGGTTAATCTTGCACAGATTTCGGTAAAAAGTGTTCTGATGGATGTAGTTGTTTTTAATATGCCTCCAAAGTATGGTATGATGTTATCCAAGTCTTAGGGCGCCAAACTTGGAGAATCCCTTCAGCTCAACATGACATACGATACAATCCCGATCTTCGGCGGACAGTTCACTCGCTTGTATAGAGAAACAAGGCTGGCATATATAGTAAGTGATCCACTGAATCCAAATAATTACCCTGTTTATGTCATAGATCAAGATTTAGGAAACTATATATTATCGATTGATAATGATTTAGATGAATGTATAGAATAAAATTGTACAGAAAAAGAAAAAACAGAAAAGACAAATAAAAATGTATATAGTACTGGAGTTTGGAAAATGTATTTCTATGGTGCTTCATCTTGTGAAGGAGCAGGAGCTGGAGTGTTGTTTGTGGCACCCAGAGACGAATTTATTATACCTTTCTCTTAAAGATTACAATGGGACGTCGATTACACCAATAATGTATGCGAATATGAAGCCATGGTCTTAGGATTAGAGGCTCCCAGGAAGTTGAATATTAAAAACTTGGAAGTTTATGGAAGTTTATGCAGAATTAATTGTGAATCAAATAAATCGGCAGTACCAGGACAAACACCTAAAGTTGAGGTCTTATATAAATTGTGCCTGGGATCTGATTGAATTTTTTTTCTCATCATTTAATATTCACCATATCCCCAGAACAGAAAATCAACAGGCAGATTCATTGGACAAAGCAGCCATGACGTTTGTACCTCCTATTGTCTTCAAATTGAAATATCACATAGAAATGAGGCACACACCCTCAATACCAAACAATATACAACATTGGGAGGTCTTCGAAGATGATGAGAAAATCAGACAATTCCTGGAAATGGTGGACGAATTTGCTGAAACACATATTGATCAGGAAAATCAGAATGACCCTACTTGGATTATGAAGGAAGGTGAAGATCCTCGGGAGTTTCAAGATAAGATCGCTAATCACCGCATATTGGTACTAAAAAATAATCAGATCCCTAAAGTTCTGATTCATTTGGAGAGATTATTCAATCATGATGATATTCCCTTGAAGTCTACTCTGTAGCCTCGTCCCGAAGAGGTTAAAGATTGTGATATAGGCACCAAGGAAACTCCTAAGCTGGTAAAAATATCTAAATACCTTCCCCCTGAAATGAAAATAAAATATGATGAGTTACTCAAGTAGTACAAGAAATTTTTTGCCTGGTCTTATGATGAATTAAGAACTTATGATACCACCGTAATCGAACACAAAATTGCCCTATAACAGGGTGTTAAACCATTCAGTCAGAAGCTCAAACAGATAAATCCCATACTAGTGCCTATGATAGAAAAGGAAGTGAAGAAGCTCCTGGATGCTAAGATCATTGTTCCACTCAAGTATTTTGAGTGGGTAGCCAACCTGGTTCTAGTCAGGAAGAAAAACAGTGAAATCAGACTGTGCGTAGATTTCATAAATTTAAACAAATAATCTCTCAAAGATAATTATCCATTACCTAAAATGGATCACATATTGGAAAAAGTGGTCGGAGAAAATAGAATGTCTATGATTGATGGATTTTCAGGCTACAATCAAATTGCAGTACATGAGGATGATAAAGAGAAAACCGCGTTCACCACCCCATGGGGTACCTTTATGTATGATAACATGCCATTCGGTTTGATGAATGCAGGAGCCACTTTCCAATGAGCTATGGACATCGCCTTCATCGACGAAATAAATAAGTTTGTTGTCATATATCTTGATGATCTAACCATGTTTTATAAATCTGATGCAGAGAACCTAGTACACCTCAAGCAGATGTTTGATAAATGTTGAAAATTTGGTTTGTCTCTGAATCCCAGGAAATCTCATTTTGCAATGTAGGAAGGTTAACTCTTGGGCCATATAGTATATAGATATGGAATTAAAATCGACCCAAAAAGGATTGAAGCCATAGATACTATAAATATTCCTAGGAATAGAAAGGAGATCCAGTCATTTTTAGGAAAAATTAATTTTTCAAGAAGATTCATCCCAAACTTTGCTGAAATTGTAAAATTGATTACAGATATGCTCAAGAAGGACAGCAGGATCAAATGAATGAACGAATCCAAAATGTCATTCAAACACATCAAGAAGGTTATAGGTGAAGCACCGGTGCTGGTAAGCCTAGATTATTTAAAAGAATTCTTAATTTTCTCATTCGCATCCGAACACACAATTGCAGCAATACTCCTACATAAGAACGAAGAAGGGTTCGAACAACCAATAGCATTCTTCAGTAAAATCCTTAGAGACGCAAAGTTGAGATATGATATACTGGAAAAGAAGGCATATGCAATGGTGAAGGCCCTAAAGGATTTCAGGACCTATGTACTACATTCTAAAATAATTGCATATGCACCCACCAATTCTGTTAAATATATATTGGTTCAACCCAATAGTGACAGAAGGAGGGGTCGATGGCTTGCTAAGATTCAAGAATTTGATCTGGAGGTGAAACCGACAAAGCTCGTCAAAGGAAAAGGTTTGGATAAGCTACTAGCTGAATCTAATTTCAGATCGCTTGGAATAAAACATCTGCAAGCTTACGAAGAAATTCCAGATATAGAAGAATTCGATGATCAAATACCTACAACTCAAATCCAGGAGAAGTTATCTTCTTCAGCTTGGTATAAAGACATATTCTCTTATCTTATAACTCTACAGTTCCCAGGAAATATGCCTCCTTCCAAAGCTCGAATGTTGAAGTTGCACACAGTAAAATATTGTATCATGGATAGCCAATTATATTGGAAGGATCCTCTGGGATTTTTACTAAGCTGTTTAGTAGAATCTGAAACGGAGAGAGTCATAAATGAATTTCATGAAGGAGTGCGTGGAGGACATCAGGCATGGAGAGAAACGACCTATAACATCCTAAGAGCAGGATATTATTGGCCTAAATTATTCACTGACAGGAATGCTAAAGTCAGAGCCTATAACCCCTGCCAACTATTTTCAGGCAAGCAAAAGATTCTCGCATTACCTTTGGTCCTAGTTAAAACAAAAGTTATGTTTCAACAATGGGGGATGGATTTTATTGGTGAAATCAATCCACAGTCTAGCATGCAACACAAATGGATCATGAATGCTACAAATGGGTAGAAGCCATTCTGACTATAAACACTACAAACTCAGTGGTGATAAATTTCTTGGAGGAAACATTTTATCTAGATTTGGCTATCCTCGGAAGATAGTTATAGATAATTCCCAGGCATTTAAATCTATGGCGATGGTTAGTTTTTTCCAAAAGTACAATATTGTACTAGGCCATTCCACAACTTACTATCCTCAAGGAAATGGATTAGCTGAATCATCAAATAAAAGCTTAATCACCATAATTAAAAAAGTTCTAAACGAAAATAAGAAAGCCTGGCATGTGCATTTGAAATATGCTTTGTGGGCAAATTGGATAGGCACTAAGAAATTGATCGAGATGTCCCCTTTCCAAATGGTGTACGAGACTGACATGGTACTACCCATAAACCTGGCTCTGCCTATAATGAAACTCTGGCAAGACTAAAAGGAAGAGCCAAATCATGTCACCAGAAGAATAAATTAATTAATTGAAGTCCAGCAAAATAGGGCTAAAGTGGATGGAAAACTACAGAAGTATCAGGATAACATGAAAGCCCTGTTTGACCAAAAATCTAAAGATAGGGAATTCCTCCCTGGTGACCTGGTTTTAAAGTGGGATGCTAGGAAGGAATATTCAGGAAAGCACAGCAAATTCAACCATACCTGGTGTGGACCTTTCAAAATCACATCTTCCGAAGGGAAAAATTCATTTTTGTTAGAAAATCTGGATGGTAAAATCCTTAATGCCCCCGTCAACGAGTGTTACCTGAAGTATTTATGCAATAATCAGTTTCCAAACTATCATTGTATATACCGATTCTATTTCTTTGTTTTTGATTCACAGTTTTTCATTTCTTCGGTAAGTTTTTACTTTCACTATAAATAAAACCAGGTTAGTTGATTTCATAAAAACAAAAATATAAAAATAAGTAACACATAGAGTTTTGGTCTGCGTAAGTTCCTCACATTCTTCATGTTATTGTCATGCAGGATACTTGTTGATAGCTGAGAGATAAGAGATAAGAGATATCAGAATTTGACATTCACGTATCAGAACATTGGCTTTCTCTCGAAATAGGGGATAAACAAATATTTTACTTGGTTGAAAATATAAGAGTAAATCTAAGGTATGAGATTCTACCCTGTTTAAATTTTCAAAGAAATATCACATAGTATGACAGAGGTCTCATATGTACAAATATTGTCACCTAATATATAACTAGAGGAATGAAAAATTACATTTTAATTATCAAGATTTTTCTCTGGATAAAATAAAAATGAAATAAAACTTATAATTAAAAATAGGCAATAAGAAGACCTTAAAGAAAAAGTTTCAAGAATCGATTAAAAAGATTGCATAAGAGTGACCGTGCTTACAACATAACATCTGAATCCTCATTTTGTTCCCCTGCTTAGTCTCAAGTTGTATTTTCATATGATTCTTGATATCATCCCATGGTCTTCATAGAGGAAAAAGGGTCTCACCTTAACTTTGAAAACTCACAAACATATTTTAAAAACAAGAAAAGGCAAAAATTCTTATGATTCCTCTAACTTTAACTGAACAAAAAAGTATGTCTAGGCTAATCTTAACTAGCAAGTTTAAACCAATTAGTTTTTCTCAAGGAAAGTCCCTGGAAAATAAAAAATCCCCCTGAGAACTTCCCTGTAGGCGAAGGTGTTTTGAAGGTCAGAGGAGGATTAGTCCATAGTAATCAAAGTGAGTTGACAGACCTCTACTGCTAAATTATAAACAGATATCATCCCTGATATATTATATACAAATTGATTGCCCCCACTTCATGTCTTGAAAGAAAAAATAAGACAGATGGTGAAAGGAAATTCATAAAATTATTGCCCCCATCTAGTCCAAAAAAAAAGAGATGATGAAAGGAAATTCATTAAATGATTTCCCTCATCTCAGCATTTAAATGCAAAATTTCTAATTGAAGTGGTGAAAGGAAATTCAATGTGGGAACTAGATAACTTCACCGGGGTACTGAACAGGCTCGCTAGTAGTGAAGCAATGTCTACGATATCTGCAAGGATGTTATACATGAATTATAATGTACTCTGGTAACTAGTTCTCTTTTCAACTAGATATACATTCTAAGCTAACACGGGACTCCCTAGCCAAAAACATTAAAATTTATTTGCCTTGATGCGAATGAAATCGAACAAATACTGGGAGGACCGTTAAGGTTGTTTTGATTATCTTAAGAAAATTTGAAGTTAGTTTTAAGAAAAGGAAGCCATTAATAAGCCTAAACTCGAGATCGATGAATGATTAAGTTTTGAAAGTTTTCATAGATATAGATGAATTCCAAAATCCTACTATGTGTCCTTTTTAGAATGTGTTTCATAGAAATGCAATAATGATTCCATTTACCCAATAAAGGCACTTGGTCTACTATTCTTTGGCGTCTCGCAGGGAGACGCGATCCCTAGATGGAGCCTATGTTGGAACACATATATTTTTATAGATTTTATGTTTTAAATAGGTTTTATTCTTGTTTAAATAAAAACAACACACGCTTAAGTATCACCATTGATGAAGTCTCACATCTAATCGAACGATCCTAAACTCTTAAAGGTGATTGAGCCGCCTAATCGTTAACGAGTCAAACCACTAAAGACTACTTTCAAAATGTCGGGTTTCAGAGTTTCATGATGCAAGTATCTCAACATATAGCAACTCCAAAGTCCCGATAGCCGAAATCGTGAAACTGTCTTAAGCATCAAACCAGATTAATTGAAGATTAAAAATGATTAATGGTTAATTAATCATATCACGATTTCGCATTTTGGAGATCCTGCATGTAGTATTTCCAAAGTCTTGATATCCAAAATCATGAAATTGTCTTAAGTGGTAAACTGGGTTAATTAAGGATTAAGAACAATTAACGATTAATAAATCTTGTCACGATTTCGCGTTTCGGGGATCCTAACATATAGCGACTATCAATATCTCGAGACCCGAAACCCCGAAATCTTTGAGGTTAATCATGATGAATTAAAAGGGTTAAACACAATTAAAATTAATTAATCATATCACAATTTTGCATTTTGTAAGTTATAGCTCAGACTGTTATAAGATCTCTCGAGAGCCGAAATGTCGAAATTTACTTAATGATAAATATGATTAACTTATGTTTTAACAAATTATTATCTCTTAACTAACCCATCACCTAATGATGACTTGGATAAATTCAAATTTTCTCCGTGATTTTCTCTAGCATGAACCACCAAAAAATAAATGACATTAATAATGCATTTATGATAATCATTCCAAATAACATTTTGAGCCACCGCTTGAATGTGATTCATTAAATAAAGTGAATACTCTGTCAATAAATGTATTGGTTGATCTATGCAATTAAAGGAAAAGAGTTGTGAGTTTGAATTTCATTATACATTTCTATTGAGCAGTAAGTTTTCCCAGCTAAATAATTTTACACATTTCTTGTGACAGATAACAGAGTTCAAAAGTCTGATGCCATGGCTCCATGAAAAGCACCTAAAATGACTAGTGAAAGTTCGAGCCAAAGTGCAGATGTCCTCTCCGACACCTCGCCCAGAAACATAGACACTGTTAAATCTTGGATGCAAATATCCAATATTCTTCAGTATGAATTGGTAAATTGCCTAGATGATTCAAGCGACAATGAGAAGGAAGACTTAGCTACCAAATACAAAATTGTTTAATAGTAAGAATTACAGAAGATAGCGGCGAGGCCTAGGCTCTTGCCTTACAATGATATGATCGGTTGGGCACTGGAGCACATTGATATTCCAACCAGAACCATCATCAGTTCATGAAAATTTACAGTTGGGTCTTTCCGACCTGAACATCTGCTGGTGATGTACAAATTGTCTCATGAACCCAATTTCACTTACAATGCTAGTTTCCTAGCCGACTTTAACTAGAAGGAATGTGACCAATATGGAAAAAACCTTCTCGACTTAGTTAAGGACTGGTATTCTCACCCCGAGACGTTTAGGGCTGATTCCCATGGCGTATATGCAGTTGTCTCACTAGAACCTCACATAATATACATAGCAATGATAATGTGTAGACTCTATGAGAAAGAAAGCATGACACACTTCCATTTAATGTGGGTGCCTATTATACACATAGTAGCAGAAGAGTATTCTTTTGATTGGGCCAAGATATTGTCAGACAACTTGGTCAGAGAAATTACAGAGTATCGGGTACAAAAAACCAAAGGGAAATCGACCCCATTTTTCATGTCATCTTATATCATGGATGTCATCTATTTCATGATTCCCTTTCCTCTGATGGGCTGGAGCTAGACTCCAAATAATGTCGAACCCATACATACTTATCATTTGAAACTTTGGCAGGACAAGGCAAAGGATTTCTTTTACGAAATCTGCAACTGGGTGGTAGTGTCGATGCACACTGCTATATATGGCTACCCGCCTCCCAGGATTTTTGACAAAGTTGTGACTAATCTAGGTAGAATAACAGACTGGTATATTGAGGAACATTTTTCATACATCAGGGTTTTCGGTTGTTCGGTCCCCCCACATGCTCAACAACAATTTTTACCAGCTCGAGTGGTGTGCTGAGAACTATCACATCAAACTGTGCTTGAGACCCAAGGTTTAGAGACGATGAGTTCTGACAGACAAGAAAACCGAGAAGAATTGGAGAATATTAAGGTGTTCACTCATAAAGGAGACAACATGGAGACAAATGTGCAGGTCATTGTTTACACCAGGGTCATTGTTTACACCAGGAAAATCATCTACGGACACGGTTGGGAAACAATCATCCACCGAAATTGGCATCCCCATCCAGTTTGTCACACCATTGTAGTTCACAAGAGGAAACCTCAATGCAGAGGTAATGTTCATAGAATATTTCACACCTATCGCAACTAAAGAGATACCTCCTTCATATTTCTTTTTTAGCAAGAAAAGAAAGGTTGTATTGAAGAGAGAAACACACCAGAGGGAAGGTGCAACTATCAAGAGACATAGGGTGCTACTTGATGGAGAGGCTTTGGAGGAGGTAGACTTCGTTGAAGTAGTAGCAGGTTCGTTGGGAGCTTTTGCAACAGCCAACTAGTTTTCAGTCGGAAACTTAAAGGAAAGATTGAAGCAGAAAGAGATACTAATAGGTCAGTTGCAGAATCAAATAAGAACTGTAGAAAAGAATGTCAGAAGTGAAGTCAACAAAGGTCTTGAACAAGATAGAGCTAGTGATAGACAAGAAATTCAAAAACTAAAATCCAGTCTCGATGAGATGTACATGAATATACAGGCGAGCGAAGGGTGAGCCATTCAACAAAGTGAATTGATGAAGCAATTACAGGCCAACGTGAACTTGACTGAGATCATGGTTATAGATATAATTGTTTTCCAAGAACAGGCATTGGAGGTATGTAAGAAATTGGAATCAACGCGACGAAGCCTTTTTGACAAGGTGGAAATTATCCAAAATCATTTTCGGGTGGTGAACGAATCATTGGATAATATTTGTTTCAGAGAAAGGGAGGCTACTGTAGCTCAGGCCACTTTTCAAGAAGTGGTCATGTCATCGGCCAGAGAAGAAATGTTTGTAGTTCCCATGTTGTCTGTTTCATAGTAGGTCATAGGTGACATAATATTGAAGACCTGGGAAGCCAACATAATTGAAAGTAAAAGAACGGCTAAGGAAATCAAAGAGGCTTTTGAAGAAGTTTTTCACTAACTAAAGAAAGAGTCATTAGGCCTCGGAAAAGATGATCATTTTGAGTTATTGTGACAAGTTTACATATAAAAACATCAACTTTATATCAAAACAAGCTTAGAAGAAGCTCATGCTGAAATCTCGCAGCTAAAATAGGTCGATATCACTCAGATAGATAGATGGCTAGTAAAACGTAATTTGCATCTACAGTCAATGACTTCAGAAAACAAAAGAATGGAAGACGGATTGCCATTATTAGAAAATAAATTGTATAGTTTTGAGGCAAAGGATGTGAAAAAACCCTCCAGACTAATAGCACAATTTGTAAGCAGGTGTGTCAAATGTATTGGACAAGGAAAATGAAGTACCTCAAAGAACCAATGAGGTGACCTGTGCACATAATCTGTACAGGTCATGATTAGATATTATTTGTGTCTGAACTAGGAACAAGAAAGGAAAACACCTCTGTCAGCATGATAAAGAGACAGAGGAGAAACAAGTGAAGCGTTCCAAATTTCCCATTTTTGCAACCATTACTATTTAGAAATAAGGAGAATTCCAACCAATTAGGGTTGAGAATATTTTGTATAAATGCATATTCAAAAGAATGAACAAAGGATGCTTCTTGTCGTATTGTAACTAAGAAAACTCATCCTTTGTGAGTATTAATACAAGTGCAGACATGGATTCCAAATTTTGTGTTGTTTGAGTATGTGATCTCTTTGTACTCCATATCTCTAGTTTTCTTAATGTTACTCCTTGATAAGTGATGATTGCAATTTATTACAACATCTACTATGATTACTTTTCATCTGGTTATATGATAGTAAATATATTTTCCTCTGTATTTGCTATTATAAACTACAAGACCTGCAAACTACTCGGATCACTACATTATATATCCTTTCAGGGGTACGTTCCACTCTTTCTTCTACTATAACAAAGTAAGATTCTTCTATCATTGATGCCTTAATTTGTTAATAGTTTTGTAATTTTCTCCCTCATCACTCTTTTTGATAAATTGACTCAGACGACGAAACACAACCTCTGTTCTATTCAGTTATTAATTTCATTTGAGGATTTTATTCTTGCACAACTAACAGAAGAAAAATCACTTTAAAAAGCATTCCTTAATTCCTGATGCCTGACATTATAATTTGAGCCTTAAGTTTAATCTTAGGAACAACATGCTTAAGAAGATCCACTAAAGTAGGAATAGATTTACAAGCAATGTCACCCATAATTATTTTACCGATTCTAAAAATGAATTCAAGAACAACTTATTCAAGACCATAGATCAAATAAATTATTCAGCTAAGTCTACAGGGTTTAATATGTTTGAATCCACACTCCCAAGTACTTGAATTATACCTCCAAATACTCCTAAGTTTTCAACTACAAGTGTTCCCCTACGTCAATTGCAAACAATACTAGCTAATGCTTATGCAACAAAACACCTATCAATCACTTCCTCGTACCATTAGTATTATGGCAAGAGGTGGTATTGCTAGCATTGTATAAATACCAACTTAAATAACATCTCTATCTTAGAATAGATAAGCTAATAACAATTCACTGAACCATGTACCTCCACCATCCATGCTCAAAAGAGGATATAAACCATACCATGACCTATCTTAAATTGTTGGTTTTTATAGGGCCTACATTGAGATTTGTTTGTACATATCATGTAATGTACCCAGATCCATGTTGGGTCATGTCACTACAAAGTTTTTCTCTGATACTAAATTGTAACATACGCAAATCATAGGGTTCTTCAAGACCTTGCATTCTTGAAATGATTTTGGACTTCGATACCATCTTTAATACATAATCAAGAAGCATGAATAATAAAAATTCTATGCATCATTCAAGAAACATTATATATATATATATAATATATATATATTTCTCCCATAGTGCACAACATTAAAAGATATACACATCGGTTTTTTTTAGAAGAAAAATCTCACAAATTATATTAGAAATATAATTTTTATATAATCTCGGAAAAAATTTCAGGGCAGCCAAAGCTACACTTTTTACTGCTCAAGCAATCCATAAATCACACACTACATCCAAAAAAGGATACTGGAAACTGATTACATCAGTTCTAAACAAAAACTCCATCCTAATACTACAAAGAAAGTGAATGATCACTGTACCTTAAATACATGTTCTAGGTTACATCCCACAAAAATCATTCAAAAAAAACAAGCAATAAATGGCCCTTTAGTAAATTTTCATACACTGATGTGGGCCTTCTTTCATACCATCCCAGTAGTAATATGTTAATCTACCTTTAGGCGCTAATAATGCTTGTTTGGATAATCTATCTGCCTCCTCATTAGATTCTCGACAGATATGTTGAAAGTTGATGTCTTGGAAAGATTGCGCCAGGATCCGGGTTCTGCATTTCCACCCTTCAATTTGATAGCTTGGAGATGGAGATATACACATCGTTAAACAATGATCAAGTACAAAAGAAGACATAGGATGAATCAAATACATAGATAACACTTATCTTTATCAAATAACCACACCAACAGGCTCCAAACTTTGGAAGTTCCACCCAACCATAGACATTTTTGTTCCAAATATCTTGACAACAGGTCACCCCCAAGCCGAGGCTATGAATCTAAAAGGACAGGTGCCTAGGATGACTCTAATCTCACATAGGTAGTCAAATTAGAGTCACTCAATCACAGAACAATCCCAATTTGTCATCTCTACTTCCCCTTCATCCTACACAACCCAAAGAAAGTAATCCCCTTCTCTGCAAAGTAGTCCTTCAATTCATTCCCTTCTTTCCACGGTTCTAGTACAGTTTGGTCAGGAAATATCAATGTTGGAATCTCTATAG
>SNQJ01S0099199.1:59093-69789 GCA_010110895.2 Picea sitchensis | reverse complement strand
GGTTCCACTAGAGTTAGCACCTTCCCACAATATGATACAGAGTGGTTACCACATAGAGGGTCGATCGGTGAGGGGCGTATCCCATCCGATCGGACCCTAGTTCCATTGCATGCGCCCTCAGACTAGGAGCTAGCAGAGGAGGGGCCAATGTGTAACACCCTAATGGGATGGAGCTTGGCCATATGGACCCATATGACCTAGAAAATGTGTGAGCACCTTACCTTTGGGGGATTGTTCTGAATTTTTGTAACAAAGTGGATTTTTTGCTATAGTTTTGGCCCATATTGGGCATTTTTGGAGATATCTTGGCCATTTGGAGGGGGATTTGATCCCAAAACGAGGCCATAAATTCGAGAGAAGTTGGGAGGTTGTTACCCACTTCAATCCTATATGAACCAGAGGTTCTTAGAGCCATGGAGGGAGGTTAAAAATAGTTTTATGCTGAAGAATTATTAAGCCAAAGCCATTTTTATGGAGGGAAGCTATTGAGGAGAGCACCTTTGTGGGCCATTTATGGGAGATTCGTTCATATGATTTCAGTGTCGTCAGTTTTGTTGGGTTCTTGAGATATTTTAGAACAATACCATATCATTTTGTAACCTTTTGGATATTTTTATGATGTACTTTTAAATCTTCGAACATAAATAATAAAGCCTCAGCCACTGAGACAAAGGCCTGGAGACGTAGGCGAGATTGCCGAACTCCGTTATCACATTGGTTTTTATGGTTTGTTGTTTCATTATGATTTCTTTAATATATGTATATGTTTATATGGATTCCATATTTATTCATTAATTCTTCCTCTTTCATCAGTTTCCTAAATGGTAATTTAACTCATGTAAAATAACTCAACCATTATCGTTTAAAATATCTTTTCGGATCACACAGGGATACCAGGAACATGTTGGGGCTAGAAGGGAGGATTCTCTAGCCTAGGTTGGACTATACCTTGTCCAATCCAATTGAAAAATCCATCTTCAAAGAGTTGGTTTAATTATTGAGGATCGACATCGAAATGTATTGAGAATCTGGGCCTTCTAGGCCCTTTGTTCTAGTTTCCTCTACCCCTATTGTTTCGACCATGAATTTCTCTGCTGAAGAAGCTCATCCTGTATGCAACAATTATTACCAACTAGCTCTTAAACATACCATACATGACATTATATTAATATGAAACAAATGTTGGCTCAACAATTAACATCAGACCCATGCAATCCAATCCATAAAATGTATTTAATAATTATCAAATGAGCAGGGGGTGAAATAGGGTTCATGGGATATCTGGGGGGATTGTATTGAACAAAAAAGTGAGATCATGACAGGGAGTAAGAACACGATTATTGCTCGACAATTCATTAAATTATTGACTGTGCAACAATATCAAAACATATCAGCTTCCATATATCTCTGTGTCATTTTTTATTATTGTCATAGAGAGTTTTGATTTAATTTTAGTGAACAAGGCATGCAAAATGAATTTGGGATAGTGAGGGGATTTATAATGAGCAAAAAAAGTGAGAAAATGAGAGGGAATTAGATGGATATTGTTCATAAAATAAATTTAATCAATCAACTATCATAACTCTATTTCAAATTTAATCCAAAAAGAATCCACTTCCAAGACCCAAACATTCATTGTTCCTCAATTGCATACACATTGCCTGTTGTCTCAATAAAACAATTTAATTTCCCAGAAATCTTCCATTTATAATAGTCAGTGTATTATGACTTATGCAACATTTCCAATTCAGCAGTWACAATATAACCATTCAAACCACAATATTGCATGTGCTAACRCTGATTTCTTCTTTTAAAATAAACAAATCATGCACATCGATCCTTGTTATCTATGCCCAAMATTCATCCTTGGAAACAAAACAATAATACACCCAGGATAAACAATCAACAGTGACTGATCTTTAATAAAAATCGGGCCCAATTTAAACACGCACAGATTATTTTTAAAATCATCGACAGACTTAAGAGMATGCTTGGTGAACCAATCATACACAGGCCTCTACTATATAATTGACACAATATTGAATCGACAACAACAATCAAATCCAAAAATATAACCCCAAGCTTGATCTCTGTGTGAATTAATACGTATAGACTTCTTTTTTTAAGAAAGCATAGTCTCCATGGTGATTCCCATAAGATGTATGAAGAGAACATAACTAAAGTGACACACAGGAATCTCTGTTAAAATTTGACAAAACCATGATCGTTCTCGGTGAAACAATCACTCACACGATGTCTTCTTATCTTTAAATGCAATCACGATCATGTTGGGGTTAAACAAGTAAGAGAGACCATAATTTATTAGAAGGACAGCTCTCGATTGTAGGTAACCATACTTCCCTTTCTGTTCAAATGAATTCATCACAGAGAGGAACACAAAGATTCGAACAAGAGGTGATTCTTGAAGTGAAAGAGCTCATGCCCTTAAAACTTCCACAATCATTAAATTGATAACCCAAAACTTGACAAACCCCAGAAGGTGCCCGAGAAAGGTAGAATTAAGTCAAACTCCAAGTCGGGATTTTTGGAATTTAAATGCAGAGAGGCGAGGGAAGTTTGCTTGTCTTTTAAAAACACATAGACCTCATGGTATTTTATATTCTCATATACATTTAACACTGAGTAACAACCACATGCCACAAAATAATGTTGAAAAATAAAAAGCAGAGAGCCATGCTCTTTTTTTTTTTTAAACATAGTCCTTCAACTTATAACCCCAAGCTCTTGACAGAACCATAAGTGAATTCCCGAGTGGAGAATAAATCAATTCGAGCTAATTAATCCAGACACACACAGATGTATATAACACTTTTTTTCATAGAGGAGATGAGGGTTAATTTAAACAGTGATGGGTACTCGAAAACACACAGAGATAATGCATGTTTCCTGTTGATTTTTGAATAAACAGGGTTTAAGCATGAAGTTCATTCCATTTTAATATTTTACTTAAACCATAACCAATTATGTTGTAGCAACCAAGATCACAAGCAGAAACATCATGCACAAGAACACAAGAAGTATCCTGGGAAACCCTTCTCAACAAGGGAAATATCTTCACCACCAAGAGAAAGACCTTCACCACCAAGAAAACCTAGCACACAAGAGGGTGCTTGCAAACCCTAGTATACCAGCACCCAAGAGAGGTGCGCACTTTTCCCAAGAAGATGTACTTGTTGAAATTTCCAAACTCACACAAAAGATATGATTCCTCAATGGGGAATCTACCTTTATTTATATTAGACTTGACATGTCAACATAAGTGTTTATTGGCACAACAAGGCTGACCTCTCTATCTCACAATATAATTAATAATAACCATATTAATTATGTTTTACATTAATTATCAATTAGATTAAGGTGGGGTCGACCTGTATCCTTTCATTACAATTAGGGTTACATGCAGGTATGACTCTTGAACAATATAGCAAGGGATATCATACACCCACTAGTGCTCAACCACTAGGGGCACATCCATAGGGATATCCATATCTCTATCTCACTGCATTACACATGAGAATCATTCTCACTAGTGCTCAACCACTAGGATCATGCTCACCTGTGCTCATCCATAGGAACATCTACTCGACATATCTTCTTTCCCACTACATTACACGGGAGAGTCATATGGAGTTCATCATCTCAACTCTCTGCTCAGAAGAGGCTAATACATCATATTCATCTCTGTCTCATGACGATGCATCCAACTCTATGGGAATTCACACATTCACCTTGTGATCAGCCACATGCACGTCCAACTCTGCAGATCTCCTTTCTCACTACGTTACACGGGAGAATCATCTGGAGTTATTCTCAATTCTCTGTAAGGAAGAAACCATCTCTATGTTACAACTTTGTCTAAGATAAGAACCACACGCCCATCTCAGGGGCTCTCTCTCAGGTCAACTCAATCAGTCTATGTCCTAAATAATGTTTCATGCAACTGTAATCATCAACACTCCCTCTTAGCTAGGAAGGCATTATTCATCATGCCAAGTCTTACACGTATGTACTTTGAAATTTGTCTTGGTTGTAGTTATCAACACTCCCTCTCAACTAGGGAGGTATCCTTCACCAAGATAATTTGGTGAATATGTCTGCAATATGCTCATGTGTAGGAAGGTACTGTATTTGTACTATTTTCCTCGGCATCATGTCTCCGATATAATGATATTTTATCTCAATGTGTTTCAATCTATCATGAAACAATGGGTTCTCAAAGAGATTTACACACAGATCTGGTTATCATCATATAATCCTTCTCATGATCAAGTAAATATGTTAAAATCTTGTGAATCCACATTGCTTTGCACACTTGATGCTATATACTTTGCTTATGTGACACTCAAGGCCACATAGTTTTGTTTCTTGCTGCATCAGGAAACCATGGAAAACTTCACGGTAAAACAACAACCGGATGTGGTATTGCGGTCCAATGTACTCTCTACTCAATTTGTATAGAAATATCCATGCAAACTCAATTTCACACTTGGAGGCATATCTTAGGCCATATCTAATTGTGCCCTGTGTATATCTCAATACATTCTTTACCGTTATCCAGTGAGTCAGTCTCGGTTGGCTCATGGATTAACTAAGAATATTCACTCCATAGCATGAATCAGGTCTAGTGTTAACTAGATACATCAATGATCCAATCAGCTATGGATCAATCTCGTATGAATCATCATTATTCATTTTCTTCAAATCCATCATGGTGGTTTTTCATTCTGTCATACTGAACTTCTTTAATATTACCATTGTATATTTTCCTTGACTCAGGAAAATATCATTGGTTCTTTGTCATAATTCCAAGAAGTAATGCATCATACTCAGATTCTTCATCTCAAAATCGAAATTCAAGGCTTAATTGTATCCAACAACAAAGATTTATGAATAAGTCATCAAAATCAGGCTCTTGTCACCAACACTGTAATAATATAGTTTTGGATCAGCAACACTCTTGTTGAAACCCAAACTCATCAAGAATCCATCTATCTGATATATTTTCCAACTCATGGATGGTAGTACAGATGGAAGTGTATCAGGCTTACTAGATCAAGTGTCTCATCATAGACAACTCCCTCTGTTTGTTAGAATCCTCTGGCTATAGATCTTTCTTTGTATTTCTTGACACTTTCATCAGCTGCATGCTTTCTCTTATAGATCCACTTGGAAGTTACCACAGACTTCCCTTCTGGTCTCTGAACAATATATTATACATCATTCTGTAAGATATACCAGTATTCTTCTGTTATGGCATCTTGTCGTACCCATTCTCTTGTTTCTTCTTCAAGACAAGGAAGTTCAGAATCAATGAAGTGGCTCATGACTGAAGGATAGCTTTAAAAAAACTTGTTTTCTTTCTCAAGGTGTCCCTTGAGGGACTTGTATGTTTCTCTTCCTTCTAGCATAGTTTTGTTGACCCTAGGAATGCCTTTTATGCCCTACTGTAATATCTATGGTCATATCAACTGGAGTAGTTGAATTTGCTGGAATACTATATGTCTTCCTCTGAACTATTGAAGGTATTATCTCTTTCTTCTTTTTATTTTGTTTTGACTCCCTTTGAGTCAAGTAACTCTCTATGAAGTCTGAAGGAAGTGAATCTTATTTTATTGCTTGCTAGATATTTTATGTCTTCTTGAACAACATAATAATCAATCAAATAAGGTTTGGATTCCTGTACCAGGGATAATGGTCCAAGTCTTGAGGGATCCCATATTGGGGATAATACCCTTTATTTATTAAGAATGCAATCAACTATAAAATTGGAGATCAAATGATTTACCTGGGTTTGTAGTCATGTTTAGTTCTGAGTTTGTTTTTAGAGGAAGTACTTCTCTTCTCTCTTATCTTCATTCTTTTGAGGTGGATCTGGATCAATGTCAGTGGTAGAAGCATATTGTCTTCCCTTCTTCCTATTTGGACAGTTTCTTGCATAGTGCCTATATTTTTCACATCTAAAGAACTAAATTTCTAAAACATCTCTTCTTTGATTATTACCTAGGTTTGATGAAGACTTCTCATATCTGAATTTTTGTATGAAGTTTCTTTTGATTCTTCCTCCTTTCTTTGTATGAAGTGCAAGAGCATGAATTTCATCAGAGGAGTCTTCCACTCCTCTATTTCTAAGTCTAAGTTCTTCTTGAGTACAGTATGTCCACAGACGATCAAAGGTTAGTATACTTTCTCTTCCACTGATACTTTGAAGAGAATGCTCCCAATGTTTTTGAATGTTGTTGAGAGTGGATAATAGAAGTTCTATGCCGAACATGATTTCTCCAATGGCTTCTAGTTGTTATTTAATCTCTGATATCTTCATAAAGAAGATAACAATTGTATCACCTTTTGTCATCTTGGTACTTTGAAGTTGGCTCTTCAAGGTAAGAGCTACGAGGGTGTTGTCACTTTAAAACAATTATTTTAATGTTTCATATATTTCATAATTTTTCTTCATGTTGGAAATACGAGGTAAGAGATGATCTCTTACTGAGTAGATGATTATTTTTCTTTCTTTGACATCTTCTTCCTTTCTTATATTGTTCTCTTCATCGGTAGTTGTATCTGGTAAAGTTTTAGTTACCACATCCAAAAGTTCATCTTCTTCAAGGGTAACCTGAAGCCTTGATTTCCAAGATCTTAATTTGCTTGCTCCATCAACCCTATCTTCTACTAAAGTTTTGTTCTTCATTTGTTCAGATTTCTTCTCAAACTCTTGCCAACTAGATTTAGAAAACCTAATGATTAGGTTGGACTAGTAAACTTATATTTTGTTGGGCTTATGACTGCCAAAAACAAACTTTGAGAGTGTCACAGGAATGCTTTTTGAGTGGAAATGTTTCTTCAAGAAGTTGTAGAAACCCTAAGATCAAGATTCTGCAGAAAATTTTGGCACCCTAGAAACCCTAGGGCCAAAAACTCAAAATCCTTGGATATTTACTTTGAAGGTCTTTGGAGATGCACTGAGAGAGTTCGTACAATTTGGTCCAAGTTTTATTTTTAACGTCCACTTGTAAAGTGTTTAAAAGGATTATTAAGTGAGGGTCATACAGTTTTCTGCAGAAACCCTAGAGGTCATACAAAAATGCAGAAGGAGGACGGTTTATCCTTTTAGATGTTTGTGCATTGGTTCTTCAAGACCTATGCTATGAAAACATGTTGATTTTTCAATAGACAAGGTTCAAGCATGAAGTTCATTCCATTTTAATATTTTACTTAAACCATAACCAATTATGTTGTAGCAACCAAGATCACAAGAAGAAACACCATGCACAAGAACACAAGAAGTATCCTGGGAAACCCTTCTCAACAAGGGAAGAAAACCCAGCCAAATCCTTTGATATATTCTTCAAGAGAAATACCTTCACCACCAAGAAAACCTAGCACAAAAGAGGGTGCTTGAAAACCCTAGAAGACTAGTGCCCAAGAGAGGTGTGCACTTTTCCCAAGAAGATGTACTTGCTGAAATTTCCAAACTCACACAAAAGATATGATTCCTCAATGGGGAATATACATTTACTTATATTAGACTTGACCTGTCAACATAAGTGTCTATTGTCACAACAGGGCCAACCTCTCTAACTCACAATATAATTAATAATAACCATATTAATTATCTTTTACATTAATTATCAATTACATTAAGGTGGGGCCGACCTGTATCCTTTACATTACAATTAGGGTTACAGGTAGGTCTAAATATTGAACAATATAGAAAGGGATCTCATACAACCACTAGTTCTCATCCACTAGGGGAACATCCATAGGGATTTCCATATCTCTATCTCACTGCATTACAAAGGAGAACCATTCTCACTAGTGCTCAGCCACTAGGATCACGTTCACATGTGCTCATTCACAGGCACATCCACTCAATAGATATTTTTTCCCACTGCATTACACAGGAGAGTCATCTGGAGTTCATCATCTCAACTCTCTTCTCAGAGGAGGCTAATACATCATCTTCATCTCTATCTCATGAAAATTCACCCATCTCTATGGGAATTCACATGTTCACCTTGTTCTCAGCCACATGCACGTCCAACTCTGAAAATCTCCTTTCTCATTGTGTTACACATGAGAATAATATGGAGTTCTTCTCAACTCTCTGTAAGGAGGAGGTCGTCTCTATGTTCCAAATCTGTCTCATATAGGAATGACACACCCATCTCATGGGCTCTCTCTCATGTCGATTCAATCAGTCTGTGTCCTGGAGAATGTCTCACGTGTTAGAATATGAAAGATTGTGCGCTCGTTTTACCATTGACAATACCCTTGTCACCCAACCATAGGCCAAATCCACCCTTCGAGCACCTTAACCTTGACAAAGAATCATTCCGGAAGAAAACCATAGGCTAGATAGCCATACAAAGAGTAGTGCACCTTTCCCCAAGGATAGCACATAAACAAAGGCTGATCAGATGTTCCAAACCCTAGCCAAGAGATAGTCCAATCCAAAATGTAACTGCTAGCTGTAGCAGCTGCACCAACAACTCTCCTCCAAACCTGCACACAAGACTGCAACTGCATTGCGTAGAATTATTTCTCTGCAACTGCTGAGATGTGTCAAATGAGAGACTGGTGCCATGTATTTATAGTGGTTCTGGAAGACTTACTGGGGTCGACTTCTCCTTCTGGGTACCTGTCTGTTCAATATATTATTATTATTTATGGCCGACTTCTTCTCTTGGAGGCTAATAACCTAATATAAATTATCCTCTTGAGTTGACAATTCTTCTAGGGTTATTAGCCAACTCATTAGGGTTTCTTCTTGCTTTCCGGAGTATTCTATTCTCGTCAGTTTTACACATGGAGGTAAATACCTCCCACAACTACCATAATATCAACACTCCCTCCTAGATAGGGAGGTATTATAGGTAATGGTCTTGAGCAAAAAACATGCCATTCACTCGATAGCATCAACATAGTTATATAGACTAGATTATGACTAGATCATGAGCACAATCATCATCATCAGCTGCATCATCTCTCAAAACCATACTCTGTCTGAGTAATCAGACATGATGCTCACTCCACAGAGTGATAGAAGATCCATTCTTCTAATCTAGAAGAGTAAATGTTCTGAACCATTTTCTGTCTGGAAAATCTTTGTTCATCATTCATCTGGCTGATAATAATTTCCAATAAACTGTTGATAGTTTTCAAGGCAATCAGAACAAAATAGAACACAACTGTGTCTATCCATAGTAGTTCATAACTACAATCCAGTGGTACACTACCACACCAAGTAACACACAAGTACTTGATCAACAACGTATAGTCACGAACAATGGAACATATCCACCACAGTAGTATACATCTATTGTCATACAGTATTCATAACAAACATCTGATAGCAACCTGCATAGAAACAATGCTATGATATAAACTGAATCATCTGGGCCAATCTTTCTCTCACATCTGTGAGATCTGAAAGAATATCTACCCTCAGTGTAGAACATCAACAATGGGCTATCTACCCTATTCTTCTCAAACAAGGAAGAATGATTGTTTCTGATTTCTGAGCCTGAACCATTCCTCACCTTGGGCCATTCCTCCTACACTAATCAAAGTGCACCCTAGAGAGAATGTATAAACCCTAAGGAATGCATGCCCCTGATTGATGAGTCTGGACCATTCCCCACCCTGGGCCATTCCTCCTACACTAATCAAAGTGCACCCTGGAGAGAATGTATAAAACCTAAGGAATGAATGTCCAGACCATTTCCTCTATTAACCACAAGAGGAAAAGACTGTCCTATATCAACCTCCAAAACAGACCATTCCTCATGTTAACCACAATGAGAAATCATTGTCCGGCAAGGCAGGCCAGTCTTCTTGAGTAACCCTCAAGAAGAGAGACTTCCTTAGACCACTCCCCATGATAACCACAATGGGAATTCGTTGTCTATGATACATCAACAATCTGGACCATTTCCCATGTTAACCACAATGGGAAATCGTTGTCCGTCAGAAATCTCAATCCACTTTCCGAACAGGAAAGCATCTGTCCAAGATGGACTATTTTCAATCTTGAAAATGAATGTCTTCAATAATATTTTCAGTGCTCCCTCCCAACCTGGGAGTCATCTCTTCCTTTTTCAATAAGGAAGTCATTTCCACGAGCTCCATCTTGAGTATGCAAACTCTTTCATCTTGGATAGAAGCTTTACCAAAATGTCTGTTTATCTGCTCATCTGTGGACATATGTATTGGAGAACCACTTTCTCCTTTATGGACTTCATCATGGATAATGTAATTCTTGATTTCAAATGTACTTTAGTCTGGAACACTGTGAAGGCTTCATGTAGCTCTGAACAATAGACTATATCATTGTTGGAAAAAAATGGAACATATCCATGTGGCACTTCTTCTGTCATCATGAGATCTGATCTACTGAGTAATCATCTTGATGTTTATAGGAAATATTCACCACGCTTTTGTTGTGCACTGGAGGTTCTCCACCAAGTTATCTTCTTCTATCTACTTACAAGGGTCTCTTTCTGGTATGCCTCAAAGTCTTGAGATTGTTCTTTATTCAATTTCTCTAGAGAACATTCTTTGCATTCATCTGATGTAGAATTCCAACTCATGGATGTTGCAGATGATATAATGACTCATGTAGAGATAAGTCTGGTTTACTGGAACAAGTAATCATCATAGTCTTCTCCCTCCATCT
>SNQJ01S0099199.1:32971-59083 GCA_010110895.2 Picea sitchensis | reverse complement strand
GCTTTGAAGTTAGAGGCTCCATCTAACTTGTTCTTTGACTTCATAGAATAAGTCATGGTTGCTTTGACTTGGTCAAACCCTAGATTTGACCATAAACTCAAACTTCACGTCTTGGCTTGTTGAGAGTATCAGGAGATGCACTAGTCTAGAGCGCACTGAGCTATCCAGAGATTAGGTCAATCCATTCACTTAAGGTTCCTCAACAAGAGGATTAGGGTTTCTGCAACTGCTCCTGCTAGTAACCCTAGCGACAGTGTCTTGGAAGTTGCTTATGCTAGTAACCCTAGCGACAGTTACTCAACGAGCTCAATATCTTAGCGGCTATGTTTCCTTCCAGCATTTAGGCTAAATGAAGGAGGTGTGGGCCCATAACCTATTATAATATGAAAGATTGTGTGCTCGTTTTACCATTGACAATACCCTTGTCACCCAACCATAGGTTGAAGCCACCCTCTAAGCACCTTAACCTTGACAGAGAATCATTCCGGAAGCAAACCCTAGATTAGATAGCCATACAAAGGGTAGTGCACATTTCCCCAAGGATAGCTCATCAACAAAGGCTGATCAGATGTTCCAAACCCTAGCCAAGAGATAGTCCAAGCCAAAACATAATTGCTAGTTGCAGCAGCTACACGAGCAGCTCTCCTCCAAACCTCTGCACAAGACTGCAACTGCATTGCGCAGAAATGGCTCTTTGCAACTGCTGAGATGTGTCAAATGAGAGACTGGTGCCCTGTATTTATAGTGGTTCTGACAGATTTACTGGGGCCGACTTCTCCTTATGGGTACTTGTCTGTTCAATATATTATTATTATTTTTGGCCAACTTCTTCTCTTGGAGGCTAATAAACTAATATAAATTATTCTCTTGAGCCGACAAGTCTTCTAGGGTTATTAGCCAACTCATTAGGGTTTCTTCTTGCTTTCCGGAGTATTCTATTCTCGTCAGGTTTACACATGGAGGTAAATACCTCCTGCAACTACCATAATATCAAAATCACGCAACTGTAATCATCAACATCTCCAACACCCAAGAGGTTGATAACTTTTGACAGAAATTGAAAGTGAGGCCTCACAACATACAATAATCATTATAACAAAGATGAGAGGAGTGGGTGTGAAAACTCTTCGTGAAAAGAAGGTCAGAATGCAACTTGTATCAATTTGATACATACACAGGCCTCTATTAAACATTCTGGGCCAACCAAGATGGGGTTGTGGAAAGCTTCCAGTGAAAGGACAGTAATGAAAAACCATCAACAATAACTCAGGGATTACACAAAAGAAACAGACCAACTATCGAAATTTGCTTTACAACTTGGATAAATATTATGACAACGATCGAGAGGGAAAACGAGTTGACATCCACTAAAAGACAAACTGGTGGTTAAAACCATTCAACAATAAAAATCAGAACCCGTTCCACTACTGTTACCATTTTCCACAGAGAATCATCATAAAAAACCAAGCTGTCTAAGTCAATAACCAATGCACAGACTATATAATCAATAACACCCATACTTCGCTTACACATACCAACATTTCACAGTAATAACAGAGAACCCATAACATAATATTTACACTCAGTTGAAAACTCAAGAAAACATAGAATCCTTGCATTCCTGAGCCACCATTTGATTCATAATACAAAGAGTCTATCATGGATGGAAATCTAAGAGCCATACCTGTGAGGAAATCACTTCAATGATGAACTAGTCGAGTTTTCCCCTGCCAATACTGAAAATGCAAAGCTTCCACAACCAACAGAGAAACAATGCAACTATGTTAGGGTGACGGGCTCAGGGGAGGTTTGGAGTGACGTGCAGTAAATGCACGTCGCTTCCTCACTTGGCCCTATTCAATTCCATGTATGAGCCAACCCACTAAGATAACATCCACCATTAAAATCAAACCATATACAATCCCAAAATTCAATGCCATATCTTTTATATAAATTCGATATCATATCAATTGCATAGTGTGCCACCCGATATATATTTCATATCTATACATTAACCTCTTGCCATAACTCCATATGATAATCACATATCAACATTACTATATGTGCCTACATTCAACTCTTTAATAAAAATTGCATAATCCTTAAACCAAAACACATAGTATAATAGCTAGGTCCACCATTTCATAAAGGTTTATACATAATCTTTTTGCAATAGCTTTAGAACTTTTCCATAGTTTTTCCTTTTTTTTTATCAATCTCCCATTTTATTGATTTTTGCATAGATTGTATATGGATTAGTAATCAAGGTTATAACATAACATAACATAGCACCTGTAAACAACATGATCCTCATACTCATGGAACTACTCTGTATCGCAAGTAAATATCAACAATATATAGCAACAATGCATCTACCACCCATCATCACAACAAATGAAACCAAGGCTACATCATCAAAAGTATAGGACTATGTAGGCAACATCATAACAATAAAAACATATGAGTGTAACATGTCTATTTATTCTCCTTTGGTCTACAAGGGGGTCCTACCTACTAATATTATATTATTATCATAATTAAATAATAACTCTTTAGCAATCCTTTGCAGGTATTCGTCGTTGCAATTTTAATCCTCAACAACCCCCTATCCTCCAACTAGGTCTTGACTTTGTTTATTTTATGGGTACCTCCTTTTTCTTACTAAGAAGACTTTTATTTCTTTCTCGGGGATCCCTGGGCAAAGCATCTAAAGGTTTTATTCTTTTTTCTTTTTTCTTTTTCCAGCTACTTTTACCCTCTGGGCCTTTATCCCCTTCTTCCCACAAGGCAAGGTACAACTCTTTGCTAGCTTGGAAAACCCAGTGCTCGAACCAATGTAGGGGATGGATGATAGGGAAGATGATGGAAAGTGATAAGTATGGTGGGAATGGATGATTCCCTTTCATTAAACCACTTAGTGGAAACTCGCTCCTAAGGGAACCAACTTTCTAGGGAATTTTATCACCCCCCCCATGTATGGACAAGTGAAAAGGCATAAATTCCAAGCACACGTCATGAAGAAAAAATAATTAAATACTTGTATTTGTCTAGGAGTTGTTGATACTCTTATTTCTTTGGCCATTGTATTTGATCAAAGTATTCCTCTGAAGTGAAAGGAAATCATCAGGGGAAAATATAGGAATACATTCTTTGGTTGGCTTATGTATTTCGCCAGTTCTGATATCATCCCCTTCCCATTTGAGGAATCCAACTCCTTTATTTCTAAACCTTATCAAATAGTCATCTTCTTGTGTAGAATAATAGTCATCCCAGTCTTCAGAGATGTCAGAGGCATCGTTAGGATAATCACCCCAATTTGTATCTCTTTCTTTCTCCAGAACGATGGGGTGGGGTCCTACCAAAGCAGTATCCCTTATGTATGTTTCGTGCAAATGCAACACCTCGTTATTACCTAGTGCAATGTTGTCCTCGTGATTTCTAGGAATATTCTGGTCACCCTTTCCCTTGGTCCATGTTATCTCATTAATATTGTCTTCTTCTATCAAGGAAAGAGTTTATCGAGTTGTAGTCACTATGTCCATGATTAAACATTTCTATGTGTTCAATTCTCTCTGGCTTGTTATGCAAGGTGATGCAATCTTGGTCCTTGGTGGGAATAGTTGCACAGGAAAAGTCCATCTATAGACTCCTGCCTAAAGTAACAGCCCATTCCCTAAAGATTTTCCAGGTCCTATAAAGCTTCCAACTAGGTTTGTCTTTGACCTCAAGTTGTCTCTAATTTTCAACTGTCAATGAAGGTTTTGTTTTTGTTTTAGGACAGCCAACAGTTCAGGAACTTCTTGCTGATTTGTTACGGTTACATTCACAATTTTAGGTGCTCTAGCATGTAGTTTTAGACACCAAGGGTTAGCACATACATACCAAAATAAATGTAACACGCCTAGATATATTTACAGTTGAAAATACAGTAGTTATACAATCTAACATACATGAAATTGAACATAGGAATTTTTGGTCAACATCACCCTGGATAAAACCCCCACGGGGAAAACCAGTTTGGAATATATGTATATATATGAGGAGAATAGATGGTGGAATACAAAAATTACAAAATATATATGAACCTTATACAATAGCATCTTGATCCAAGACTAAACACAAGTCCAAATGAATCAAGAGTGTGCTAGGATGGTGTGCCCCCCCATAAATGATGTCAAGACCACTGAAATGGATCCATATGCCAATTGAAAGATTCGAACAAGAAACCCCTACACAGTACTCTGATACTGAATTGTAGCCTCCCTTTGAAACATACCTCACTGCAATATGAGCTCTCTAATTCCTCCCCACTAATGATGCTCCCTCCTCACCAAGTGCGCCCTCCTCAGAACTGGAATTTCCTCAATAAATAATTGAGACCCTAAGCTTGTTGTCTATCTCCATGGAAGGGAGCACCCAAGATAGCCTCAACATATGAAACCATTCTCATCCTCTTTCTCCTCCTACTTCTCCTCAAGTGAGCATACAAGTGAATGAACTCTCCTTTTCCCCTTGCACCCTCCTTTAGGAAGCATAAGGAAACCTAAAAGTTGGGTGGATGAGATCACCTCATCTCATCCCTAATCAATGGTTGAGATCATCTCAAGTAAATCTCAACTCAAAACCCACTTTACTTAAGTTTCCATAGTTTTACTTTATGTCTCTTAATTCACCCACAAAGTTAATTAATTGTCAAATTAGGCTTAAATGACCAAATTTCGCTTTTGACTTGAATATCTTAAGTCAAAGTGAAATTATACATAAAGTACATGGTACAAGGTACAAAGTAATTCCCTCATGTGTTTATAATCTCACAAACAAAAGGGGACCACTTTCCAAGGTACCCAAATCTCAACACTCCCTCTTATCGAGGAAAGTGCCCGTCACCACCAATATCATCCCTATAGTGGACATGGTTGCCTCCTGGAATATACTCGATGAGTATGGCTATACCCTGATCAAAGAAAGTAGTCTGACATAGATATGCTCAATCTATGTGATCTATAGATGGAAGTGTCTCTCCACCTATCCAAGATCACTTAGATCTTGGTATCAAACCAAAGATCTCCACCTTAGTCTCCCACCAAGGATTTCTACCTTCTGGCATCTCGCCAATGGTCACTACTCTTGACATCTCACCAAGATTCACTCTCTTGGAATCTCACCAAGAGTCTCCCCCTCTTGGTATCTCACCAAGAGTACCTAGATCTCAACATCTCACCAAGATTCTCAACTTGGCCTCTCGCCAAGTAGCTTCCACCTGAAGTGGATCCAAAACCTGATTTGTGTGTCTCTATAGCCAAGTGAGGCTCAATCCTTTGTGGTGCCCTGTCACTCCTCCTCATCAATATATGATGCTCTAAAGCTCCTACACCAACCCTTTGTCTCGGAAACTCTGAAACTGAAGTTGTCCTGGGTGGACTAGTCACCCCCTCTGATGGTGTCCAAGGAAACTGAGTTGGAGCTCCCTATGAATCATTACTATGAGTCAGTAGATCATCCTCAAATATGTCTCCCCATATGATGTTGGATGGTGTAACAATAGAAAAAGTAGTCATGAATGCACACTCTCTCACAAACTATTCATCGAACTCAAGCTCCTCTGTTGTCGTTGTTGAAACATCATGTTGCTTCTTCTTCTTCTTGGGACACTATCCTACATAGTGACCCAAATCCCTAGAAGCAAAACATCTCATTGAGCTCATATCTCTCTTCATCCCACTACTGCTCTCTCCTCACTATGGTGGAGCTCCAAACTTGGGACCCCTCCGACCTCCTTGGATGGTCTTCTTCTTTCCCTTTGTCCAAAGAGCAAGGTCCTCATCACTCTGCACTATGTGATGTTGATGTTGTCTAGAAGCCTCTGCCACAATTCTAGTCTTCTCTTGAACGAAGTCATCCCACATCCTCTCCCATGTGGGCATGACCTCCCTGGAAACAATGTCGTGAACGAATGGACCCCATGGTTTTGTAAAGTTGTTTAAGGTTGTCCTCACCATAGAATTGGGTTCCACCACCTCTCCAACAACTCTAAGCTCATCTCTGATATGGGTGTATCGACCAAGGAAAGAAGTAACTGACTCATCCTTGAGTATGTGAATTCCCCACAGTCAATCATGAAGAACCATCTTTCGGATCTCATTATAGCTCTGATAAATATTACATAGAGATGCCCACATCTCATATGCCCAAGATTTCCCAGTTAAGTGGGGAATGATGTGATCCCTCACTGAATCACATATTGTCATCTTTTCCTTGTTGTTCCTCTTCCTGAACTCTGTTAACAATATGGGATCAGTATAAGGAGGAACAACCACAGGCACCTCAACTATATCCCATAGTTCGAGTTCCTCCAAGACAAAGGAAATCCTCTCCTTCCAAGGTGACCAATTTCTAGCTCCATCTAGCCTATCCTTTGCACGCATCTGAGATGTTGACATGACTACCAAACTACACTCCAACTGATGCTCCAACTACAAAGGAACGTTGCCTCACTCCTGTCAACACAGGTGTGAAAAGAGGCAAGAGAACTCTGACCTCACTCCTAGCAATACAGGTGTGAAAAGAGGTCGTGAAATACAACCTCACTCCTGTCCACACAGGTGTGAAAATAGGTTGTCCAAACTATGCACAAACTTCTCTACAATCCTCTACAAAATTTTTCCAACAAGCATCCACTAAACACTCTCAATGGTTGTCCACAAAATCTTCCAAGAAAATGTCTATAACAACCCACTCATATGTTGTCCAAACTACTCAAACATCAACCACCTTAGCTCTAATACCATGAATATTTTCTAGGTCCTATCAAGATTCCAACTAGGTCTATATTTGACCTCAAGTTGTCTCTAAGTTTCAACTGTCAATGAAGGTTTTGTTGTTGTTTTAGGACATCCGACAGTTCAGGAACTTATTGTTGATTTTTTACGGTTACATTCACAATTTTAGGTGCTCTAGCATGTATTTTTAGTCACCAAGGGTTAGCACATGCATACCAAAATAAATGTAACACACCTAGAGATCTTTATAGCTGAAAATACAGTGTTTCTACACTCTAACATACATGAAATTGAACACATGTATTTTTTTTCAACATGACCCTGAATAAAACCCCCCCAGGGAAAACCAATTTGGAATATATGTCTCTATATGAGGAGAATAGATGGTGGAATACAACAAGTACAAAATATAGATGAACCTGATACAATATAAGTTTTATCCAAGCTAAAACACAAGTCAAAATGAAGCAAGAGCGCCCTAGGATGGTGTGCCCCCTAGAAATGTTTTCAAGACCACTGAAATGGAGCCATATGCCAACTGGAAGCTCTGAACAAGAAACACCTCCATAGTACTCTGATACTGAAGTATAGCCTCCATCTGAAACATACCTCACTGCAATATGAGCTCTCTAAGTCCTCCCCACTGATGATGCGCCCTCCTCACCAAGTGTGCCCTCCTTAGAACTAGAAGCTCCTCAATAAATAACTAAGACCTTAATCTTGCTGGCTATATCCATGGAAGGGAGCGCCCAAGCTAGCCTCAACATATGAAACCATTCTCATCCTCTTTCTCCTCCTACTTCTCCTCAAGTGAGCATACAAGTGAATGGAATCTCCTTTCCCCCTTGCGCCCTCCTTTAGGAAGCATAAGGAAACCTAAACTTTGGGTGGATGAGATCATCTCATCTCATCCCTAATAAATGGTTGAGATCATCTCAAGTAAATCTCAACTCAAAACCCACTTTACTTAAGTTTCCATTGTTTCACTTTATGTCTCTTAATTCACCCACAAAGTGAATTAATTTTCGAATTAGGCTTAAATGACCAAATTTCACTTTTGACTTAAATCTCCTAAGTCAAAGTGAAATTAGAAATAAAGTACATGGTACAAGGTACAAAGTACTTCCCTCGTGTGTTTGGAAGCTCACAAACATAAGGGGACCACTTTCCAAGGTACCTGAATCTCAACATTCCCTAGATAATATCATTCCCCAAGTGTCAAGTATATCGACAACAACGATGTCCATTATGATGGGGAAATAAGGGTAGTCAGCAAGGTGCACTTGAAAACCTTCCATCAAGACGTATACCTTGATCCCCTTTGACTCAAATCTATGAACGTCGGTATAAGGCCTTGTAAATTCCAACCCTAATTGGTTCATAACCGTCAACCTCATCATATTGACAGATGACTCGAAATCAAGCATGCAGTTGTGAAGATATAGGTCATATACTAGCAAGGAAGTGAGAAAGGGTGTTTGCTCATTTTTCTCAAAATGACCAGTTTGTAATAGTGTGGAAGTTTCTTCGAACGATAGTTGGTCATCTGGGATTTGTTTTGTCAAAGAAGGGATTTCCAACATTTCATGAATCCTTTTGACCTTTTGTAAGATATAGGCCATACTAGTGCTCAGGTCAGTCCTATCATTGCTAGGTTTGGGGAAATGTTGGGGTAGATTTCCATCATACACCTGGGGCTCTTCAAGCTTTACCCTTGATTCCTCACTTGTTTGGCCCCAGTATTCAATCCTAGGATTCCTCATGTCTTGATTTTCTTGGATTTGATTTGGTGTGAACAAGGTAAATATGGAATCTAAAAAATCATATTTCTCATGAGTAGCCTTTGGGTGATAACGTTCAAAATGGGAGTCCTTGCATGATAAGGACTTAGGATCATCTTCTTGTCTTGCAACAATTTGTAGGTTCAAAGTGTTCAAACAAATTTGTTCTTTTGGAGCATGAGATTTTATTGTTTGAGGAAGTCTCATAGAAAGAGTATTTTGGGTTTGTGATAGTAACCTTTCTAACTGAGTGATGTCTTCAGAGGTACCTGGATCCTTAGAGGGTTCATGTTGTTTCAAAAAATTTAAGGCGTCTTTCATGTTTGAGAAACCTATGCTCCATTTTCTAGGGAAAGTATTGTTTTCTACCTCTAGAATCTCTGGGAGGTCATGCTCTAGTCATCCCATGCTTTCCTTATTTATCTCCCATATGTCACCATTGTTAAAAAAATTGACCTGATGGACGGAACCGTTGAACTTAAGATTCTCTTCAATCTAGTAGGCAACATCTTGAGCTTATTCTAGGCTTGTAGTTAATCGATCCTTGAGGGGAAATTGTAAATTTCCTTCTAAGGAGTTAAGGTAATGTTGGAGAATAACGCTCTTTGGGAGAAAATTGGGCTGAAGTTTGATAATGAGAGTATTGAACCTCATTGAATTCCCTAACGTATTCATCGGTTTGTTTGCAAACTTCGAGGTATTGAGAGTAAAAGGAGGCCATACTTTATTTTTTACACCATCTATCCTTGAAATCTCATTCAATATCTTCAGGGGTTTTGATGCTTCCATTCAGGAGACCATTAATCCATCCTCTGACACTCTCGATGAGTGAGCTTGCAAAAAGCCTCATGAAGGTGTCATGGTGTTCTTATCCGGATTGGTGAAATTCATATCCCTCATTAAACTTATTCCAATGTGAGTTTCCATAATATCCTACTTCTCCCGAGAATTTGGGTATCCAGGAATCATCATTTTTGGGGAGATCATGTAATCCTCCTTGGGTGTTAGTTAAGTCCAAAGGCCAAAAATTTATTTCTGAGACCATTTAGGAGGATCTATGGGGGCAATAGGAACTATAGGAGAATAAAGTGTGTAGTGATGTTTGCTACGGGTCGTCATTTGTGGAGACGCCATATAGTTTTATTGAAACTACCAAAGGGATAAGGGGATCACCCTCGGTGGAGTCACCAGGTAATATTTGTAAAGTAAAGGATTTTGAGGAAAGTATTACCGAAAAGTGTCATCTTTGAGGAGAATTGACTCGGTGTTCCCTGACAACGATGTCAAAATGTTATCGTACAATTTGGACTTGTCCCAAAGGGAAAGGCTAAAGGAAGGAAAATTGGTGTAACGGGAGGTTGTCCTATCACTGTCACCTTAATAAGACACCTCTTTCTATTTAGGGATGATATCCTAGGGGAGACGTCCCCGGTGACCTAGGGGTTTGAGAAGGCAAAGGTTAAAGTGTCAATAAAATATATCCCCTCTCACAAGTCACACCGATCAGAAAGTCCCGAAGTTTTAATCAATGAATAAATGATATGCTTAGATGTACCTACCTAGAACAAAGCAACAAGAAAAAATAATCTTTTGCAAGTACAATTTGATGTTAGTGATTCATAAAACCTTGGACTTGTCAATAAAAACAATAAGTTTATGCAAGATGAAGAAAACATAATTTTATAACAACAATGTATACAAGATGATAGATCAACAATAAATTCCTTAAAAGAGCTTCACAGTGACCCAAAATAATAACCCAATAATAGCAATATACTAGCACTTGTTGGAATCTAATTAGGCAGTGTAAAAATCAACTTTTGCAATTGGTTTTAAGTGGTTTTATTGCTGTAATAAATGGTTGTAGATTAATTTTGTAACAATATCAAGACAGTTAGTGAATTAGTCTAATCTAGGGTTAGGAAAGGTTAGTAGGTTGCTTGAGGTAAAAGATTTAAGGGTTGGTTTCATCAATCAATCAAATTCAAGGTCTAAATCAATGCCTTTTAGGGCTAATGGAGTCACTTTGCAACAACAAACTTGAAGGAAAAAAATGATAATGTAAGAGATAAGGACAAATAAGGATGATGATTGAGGTGTTGGTAACCCAAGGCCTCAATCAACAAGCCTTAGAAGGAAAATTACTACTTGGAAGTAGGTAACCCTAGCCCCTAGCAGTTTTCCTTCTTCTTTAGCTAAAGCTTGAAGCAAACAATGGCTTGATGAAGCAAATGATGCTAAAGTTCTGCAATGGAAGGGATCTAGAACAATTCTTCAAAGGTAGGTTTTCTAGCACAATTTAGTAGGTGAAAAGTTGTTAAGACAAGGACAATAACATGTGTTTGTTCTCCTAGAGTTTTAAACTAGCAATTTCATAATCTTGGAAAAAATGAAAAGTAAATGTACCATGGTCATTCAAAGAAAAGAAGGATTGCATAAATTCACTTACATTCACCAAGAACAATCTAGCAATTAGCCTAGTTGAAGACTTTCCACCAAGAAAAATGCCAAGAAGTGCGCCTAAAATTTTAGTCAATAACCCTTAAGTAGGGCGCAAATTTCAGACCTCACTTGTGAGTGAATGAATGATGAAAAAATACAAGGGCAAAATTCCCTATTTATACAGTGAAAATGACCTTTAATTACAAAATGAGGTAAAAAAGGCCTACATGGCCAGTTTACATGAGAAAATTCATTTTTACATAAATTTGACAAATAAAACCCTAATTTTATCTTTTTAGGGTGATGTCATTCCCCTCCTAGGGTAACGTTAGCCTCTCTGCTGGAACGTTAGTCGTCCAAGTGAAACGTTGGGGCTCAAAACCCCTCAGGAGCTGCCATATGTGCCAACCCAAACCTTCCTCAAGATGGACACCTCAACTAGGTGACGTCAAGGCTCTGAATGATGACGTCAAGGGCCTTCAGGAGCCAATATCATGTGGGAGGGAAAGACCCCCCTGGGTTCAAGCTTGCCAGGCTGTCTCTGCTGGAAGGTCCTCCTCTCTCTTCGATGCAAGCCTCTGGTATATGTTTGCCCCTTGTTTGGGTTTCAACATTCATCTGGTGGGATTTTATCCCTATGGAGGTCCCAACTAATCATATTCCCATGTGTACCTGTCTGTCGGGCATGGTCCTGCAACAAAAACAAGTACGCCCTCCATGGGATCACAAGTCACAGTGATCATATCAATGTCAATCACATATAATAATAAAGTTATCTAAACATGTGCATAAAACCCCCCTTTCCTAGACAAGTGCTCAAAGATGTTATGCTATTCTACAAGATAGGTTTGGAGAGGGTCTTGGGACGTCCTATTGGGTTAATTCTCCTTAGATGTGGGATGTTTCTAGGTGAATACCAATCTAGTTCATGTAAGTGGATGAGGTGGTATGGGGATGTTAGGGAAATGGGTGCAGTGATGACAGGTAAATGTATGGCTTACATGTGGGTGCCTCTAAAGAGGGTGAGTTTCACCTTGTGATGGATGCAAGTGTTTCCAAGCCCATTCAATACCTTTTTTACATTTTTATCTTATTGAGTTTTCTTTCAAGAGAATAGCTGGGGGACACTACCCCAGCATGGTGACCAGTGGTGACAGTGTTACCCACAAGAATTTTATGGAGATGAGAAAGTTGGCTCGTGATGAGACCCCTTTTCTCTTGACTATGCCACCAAGATCCACTACCTGTTATAACCCTAAATTGCACCACACATGCTTACCTGGCATCAGGCCAACTCATATCCCTTCATTTCCAAAACATCTGCTGAACAACCTCTTTAAAAATCCTCTTGGGTAAAGGTACACGCGCCCTAACCCACTACTTCACGCGTGTGAATGCTGGCAGGCCTACTACAGTACGCGTTTACCTAACAAAACACAAAAATAGGAAAGTTGTCGACGGGACAAAAATCTATGGGTCAGTTAATTGAAACTCCCGGCCATGCATGGCCGAGAGTTCGTCCAAAACCCTATCTCCTTCTAGCCTATAAAAGAAGAGGTAGGGGTACCATTTGGAGGAAGGAAAATAATAGCGAAGAAACTCTGCCCATTTGCCGAATCCAGTTGNATGCAAGTGTTTCCAAGCCCATTCAATACCTTTTTTACATTTTTATCTTATTGAGTTTTCTTTCAAGAGAATAGCTGGGGGACACTACCCCAGCATGGTGACCAGTGGTGACAGTGTTACCCACAAGAATTTTATGGAGATGATAAAGTTGGCTCGTGATGAGACCCCTTTTCTCTTGACTATGCCACCAAGAGCCACTACCTGTTATAACCCTAAATTGCACCACACATGCTTACCTGGCATCAGGCCAACTCATATCCCTTCATTTCCAAAACATCTGCNAGTAAAAAGGTTAGTAGTTCCTTTCCATGCATGTATCGTGAAAGAGGGGTTTAAGTTTTGGGTGGTAGGTTAAAAAGTCATTTCTTTACGGTCAAAATCTGCATGCAAGTCTGACCCTAGTTTTCTAGTCCGTAGGGTATTTTTTCCCAACAACACTACCCTAGATTGGTGACCAGCTGAATGGTAGTGTCATACTGCTACATGCCCATGGACCTAATAGGTTGGCTCATGATGAGACCCCCTATCCTCCAACTAGGTCTTGAGTTTATTTATTTTATGGGTTCCTCCTTTTTCTTACTGAGAATCCTTTTATTGCTTTCTCTGGGATCCCTGGGCGAAGCATATGAAGGTTTTTTTCTTTTGTCTTTTATCTTTTTCCAACTACTTTTACCCTCTGGGCCTTTAGCCCCTTCTTCCCACAAAGCAAGGTAAAACCCTTTGTTATCTTGGAAACCCCAGTGCCCGAACCAATTTAGGGGATGGATGAGAGGGAAGATGATGGAAAGTGATAAGTATGGTGGTAATGGACGATGCCCTTTCATGAACCCACTCGGTGGAAACTCACTCCTAAGGGAACCAACTTGCTAGGGCATTCTGTCACCCCCCCATGTATGGACAAGTGGAAAGGCATAAAGTCCAAGCACACGTCATGAAGAAAAAAGGATTAAATGCACATATTCAAATGTTTTGAGAATCAGAGTGACACATACCATGATACCCGAACTCATTACCTCATGGAGTAAGATTCGTTGCTATTGAAGGACCAAGATGATGGGATGGATGTTGTTGTTTTTGACAATATGGAGGCACTGAAGAAGAAACATGGGCCCTTCAAGGCCAAGCTCAAGTCAATATGGCTCTTGGTACTCCATGTCGAGGACCTTTGGGCCTCAAGACATAATCTCCATAGTTATCCCTAGGCTAGAGGATAACATTCCCTTATGTCTTACTAAAAGACACATGCTGCAATGTGATTTTATTTTTATTGTACCACACCTTCAAATAATTCTTTTGCACATTAATATTAATTGTACCCTTTGATTCTATCCATAGATTTCTCAAAACAATATATTGATCATCCATATCTATAACATACAAATCCAAATGCATCACATAGTTGTCCATACTTAGCTTCAAATATTTAAAAATTTGAACATTTTCAACGGAAACCTATGTGCTTTGAATATTCTTTGCATGAATTTGCAATCTATTAACCATATGAACATTGATAAAATTTTGTTGACAACCAAGGTTAATAGAAACAATGACATTTTATTTATGAATACAACCACGAAATTGTAATATAGATTTGTCGCATGAAATTAAACCCTTGGTTCGCTTTGTATCCCTTTTTCCAACATGAGACCACCTATCTAAAAATACCTTTTCAAATTATTCATCAGAGAGTGTGCTTATCATGTTATAATTAAGCAAGTGCCACCAAATGACCGCATCACCTTGTAAGTGTAAACTAGCCAAACCTCTCCAATGTTTTTTCCACACTGAATTCTCTTATTTTAGAAATTATTCAATACTAGGGCCATCAGTTTTCCCTATAAAATACATCTTGTTATGAGAACCCCAAAAATAGAGCTAAGGTTTGTAAAATAAATCATGCGGCGTTTTCCGAAAAACCCTGAAAATTTGTCGAAATTAAAATGTTGATAACTTTAATTCATGGACTCTGTTTCGGCCGATTTGTTTTGTGAAATTGGGTTTTTTTCTGAAAGGAATTCACATATTCAATTAGTTTCTACAAATTCTAAGCATAAATATTCATAACTGAGTCTGAAGTGCACCACCCCCTTTTTTCCTTTGAAACAATCTGCAAAATGACCCAAAAATTTCTTCCCTTTTTTCACAAAGGAAAGAGCTTTGATACCAATTGTCATATATTTCATAAATAACCAAGAATAAACCAAAACATTCACCAATAATGAAAACAAGAATGTAGAAAAAACCTTTGAGGTAGGGCAACACCATATATTATTCCTTATGGAATGAATTCACTCCTCAAGCGATACTTGCTTGTTACAATATCAATATTCTTCACCATGCTCCAATACATTGCTTACACTTCTTTATATAGCATTATTCTATCTTCTAGGAACATTCTAGAGAAGGAATCTTCTAGAAATCCTATTTATCATATATAACTACCATAGTGGGCCTTATTTAATAATATAGTGGATGTAGTCCAACTTACATCGAATGGCCTCCACTAATAATGCATAACCCCATTCCCATTGGGTATCTCCCATATTGCCTCCCTAGGTATACTACAACTTAGCATATCAATCCAAAAGCATTCAAACAATGTGTCATCAAAATGAGTGAGAATTTGACCATATGGTTACCACCATTGTTGGGTTTATTTGAGAGCTATAATTCACTTCATGCCCATAGTGATTAGACATGAATCTCCAAATGTATATTGTTATATAGTTAGTATGGCTACTATCATGGCATATGAAATAAAGAAGTGTTTGCAATTGTACATGAATAAATTCATAATTGTTTGAGTTGTGTTTTCACATTCCCATTTGCAAGTGCATTGTCCATTTCAACTGATAATAGAATTTGTATGTTGGTTTGTTCATTAAGCCTCAATGGTTACTTGGTTGGGAATCCATCTTAACACTGCAGTAAATAAACCAAGCACTGGAAGCCAAATTAGAACTAAGGTTTCCATGCAAACCATTTCAACCATGCACTTACAATTACACCAAGATTGTTTTCGAATCCATTCTGAAGTTTGAGATCTTTGCATAAGTCTGAGAATAGAGACTAGCTAACAATTTCCATTTCCCCAGAAGATCTGTGTTGGTGAGATGTGTGGATTGTAAGTCTCATGTTTGTGGATCAATTTCGATATTTTCTAAGAACTACTTCGTTGACTTCCATCTTGTCTTTCGTGTCTTTTTAACTCTAACTCTACTTTTTTGTAATCCTCTTCTTTGTCCTCTTGTTTATTCGTCTCCTATATGTGATAGTAGTTTTGTGTTCGATCTTTTCATTGTCAATATAAAAAAACCTTTCCATTCATAGGTTTTCACATGTGGGAATTTCACATCACAAATCACATCTCTACTTATAACAACCCTCCTATTTACTAGTTCATATAACTTACATGCATTTGATTTGATGTTATATCTAAGAAATTATACATTTTCTACTTTTATCTTCCAATTTATGTCCATCTATATCTGGAATCTGTGCATATGCAAACAACTAAAGGCTTTGAATTTTGTTACTTTTTTTTTTTACCAAGTTGCATAAGGTGTCTTATCACAAACTGTCTTTAGTTTGCGGGACTAGTTGAGAGAGAAAGTGTAATGTTTCTTCCAAAACACCTTAAACATCATACGGATAAGCAAGGTAAGAAGGAACAATACCCTAATTTTTAAGTCTTAAGGATATGTTTAGGTCTTCACGTTCATGAAGTCTTGACATTAAAACCTTTTATTTAAAATGTTTTAAAACTTTTTTAGTTTTCTTCAAAAATAAATTCAATAAAATATAAATATGTACAAAATAAAATGAAAGAATAATAATAATACATTTACATCATTGAAGTAAACAAGATAACTGCAAAATACTTAAATAATAAATAGAAAATAAAATAAAATAATTTTTTTTTAATAAGAAATTATAAATATGATAGTGATAAATATAAAATAAAGTAAGATAATTCATTTAAACCATGAATTAATTCAGTTGTGAAAGCAATGCAATGGTATTTATTGATTGATCATATATCAATTATGACACAATAGATTCTTCAAGTTATTGTGAGAACTTGGACCAAAGTGTTCTTTGGAAGCTTAGGATGTAATCAAAATCATACAAAAGCAACCAAGTGCAAAAAAAGAAAAATAATTTTATAATCTGGCTTAGACCACTTCAAGTATTGTGTTACAGTTAAAATATGCATAAGATAGCATTGATTAGCAATGGACATAATTAGAACTACTAAAGAGAATAAAACCATACAAAAAATAAATAATCTTAAAGAAGAACATCAAACCAACCTCACTTTGTCTTTTCTTGTCACTTTTAAAGAAATATATGTTGTCAACAAAGCTATGTATTCCTCAAAAAACTTAGTATGAATGAAAGATGATCAATTGAAAAAATTCTCTCAAAGATTCAACATACCTCTCACACTTTTTTTCTCACCTCCTTCATTGATTTCTTCTCCTTTCGTACTATTTTCCAACAATTAATTATTTCACATATATCTAGTAAATATTTATGGGAAATAGAGGAGAAATCAGAATCAATGTAATTTTAAAATGATAAAGTGAATTAGGGATTACACTAATAACTCACGTAAGATAGACATGGGTCCCACTTTAATTATTTGATACTTATGTCTTCATATTAATTTTGCATCACTTTATTCTTTTAATCCTTTTGAAACCATATATATTAAATCATGCACACTTCATGGAAAAGATCAAAATATATTAATATCACAGCCTTGTCCCTCCATATATAAATCTTGATCCTTCAAAATTATCATGAGAATAATGTTTTTTTTTAGGTCAAAATTTTAAAATGTCATGCCAAATCAAAATTTCACCAACATCATCAAAGTCATCATAAACATGAAGTATGAGTACTGAGATATTTCTGGAAACATATCCACATGAGAAATATCTCTCTTACTATCTCCATGTAACTCCTTAGTGCTTGTCTTGGAGTGGATAGAAGCAAACTATGAAGATACAAAGCTTGAGGACGTATCCATGGGTTTCCTTCCTTTTTCATTTGTTGGAAGATTCGATGAAGAGGATTTAATATTGATGCAAGGTTCGTTTTGAGAAAAATAAATAGTTGAAGTATCAATGGGAGCAACAAGTTTAGTTTTTTTTTATCATTGTTGGACCAGTTTGCATTTCCAGAGATAGGTTTATTTTGATTTTTTTCCCAACCATCATTGGTATGGCTAGGTTGAGGATACAGAGGAATTTCAACTATTCTTGGATAAGGTTGCAGAGGAGCATTAACAGGTCTAAAGCATTGAGGTAGAGCTTGATGTCCATCCAAGAAAAGATGCCCAATTTGCGTCAAATGATTGAATTCATTAGAGTCGACATCGAAATGAATAGAAAATATTATTCTATTATTCCTTCCCTCCTACAAAATAACATTAAGTGCCCCCTTTGTCCTCTCTGAGATCCCCTAGATCCTCTGCTAAAAAATCTCATCTAATAAGATGCATAAATAATACTATTTTCCATTCCATAAAATATCTCAAACTTACAACCCACTATTAACTAACCGCATGTAAACATAAATACATAATACTTCATTAAATATTCATTCATATAGTTTAGCCATGAATCGAGTTATGAAATATCGAGGTTCTGAAAAGATGAAATGATATGATACATACAAACTTGCAAGAAACAAGATCTATTTATACCATGTATTCTTCTCTTTAATATTTCAAAAAAACTTTGAATGGCATACACATTTATTTTTCGTATTGACAATTTTTTTTGTGTATGAGTGGGAATAAAAGAAATTTTCATGTATATAAAGGAAAACGATGCAGTCTTGACCATACCCAATTACCAATTTGGGTTATTTCAAGTCTCACCTTATAACATAGTTAAGATGGAACATAAGCTACTTAGAATTTCATCATAACTAATATGCTGTAGCTATATGTGCAAAACGTTTCTTGTTGACAATTTTGACGCAATAAGGCATAATAGATAAGGGAAATGATATGTCATATTATATCTAATAACACACTTTTGACATTTGAGTATGACGCGGAAACAAAAGTTTCCCAGTTCATCACGAAACCAAATGTGTATCAATGACGTAAGTAATAACTGAGCATGATATGATAGAGCAACCATCGTTCATAGTAGTAAAATCTTTGGCATGCGTTGAATATTTCCAAAATATGAAGGAAAAATGAAGAAGAGTATAGGAAAATGCGATGGGTGATAAACCTTGTTCCATATGAATATAGCATAATAATGATGAACATGAATGAAGGGAAAACAAAACAAAAGGAAAATTTTGAGCCATTTCAAACTTGAAAAATGAACATTCAACTACATACTTCATTCATGTCTATAGTCAGATAATAGAACCAACATACCTTGGTTTTTTTTTCCAAAAAAAATTTGCTCAAAATTATATTAAGATTATAATTTCCTTTACATCATCAAAACCATGTCAAATGGTCTATTGCAAGTCCCCCAAAAGTTCAGTACATAGCTAGCTAGCCACTACTACAATATGAGTATTGTTGTACTTTTCAAAAAGTGGAAATTCTCTTCAAAATATTTTTCCTACTTCAATCCAGGCATGGATGATTAATACCCTTACATAATAGATTTTTATACCATATGATTAATTCTCAACCTTTCAGAAGGCGAAATAGTTCAGAAATTCAAAACTCCTTTAAACAAAACAATATAAAAAACCCCAAAATATAACCCATGCAAAAAAGCCTGACCATCGCTAAAATCATCATTAGAAGAGATTTAAATGATTCGGTGCCTCTACCTTTCCATTGACAAGAAAGTAGTATGTCAATCTGCTAGGAAACCCGAGTAAAGCCTGTTTTGATAGTAGGTCTGCTTTTTTGTTGAAATCTTTGAAAATATGAATGAAGTTGATTTCTTGAAACTGTGAGGATAATTCTTTGGTTCTGTATTTCCACCCTTCTAAATGGTTGGCATTTAAAGTGCATCCATTGTTGAGCCAGTCAATAATACCCTTTGAATCTCCAAAGACTTTTAGGTTAGTAATATTCCACATTTTTGCCATGGTTAAAGTCCCCCAGGCCCCCAACAACTCAGCTTTTGAATTTGTGCCACTACCTCCATTTAGGAACCATCTACAAACTTTTTGAGAGAAAAACTTTAATATTCCCCCAGCCCCACACTTCTATCCTTTTAATGTTGATGCCCCATCGAAGAAGGCAATTATATGATCTGAATCTTGAATTAGTGGGCTCAATTTCATAGCAATTTTTAATTTTGGGTTGTTATCGGGGCAATAATTCTTCAATGTTTTAATAAAGACTGTCATCCAGCTGGGACTTTTCCCTTCAAATAACACTTGATTCCTTTATTTCCATATATTGTAACAAAGATGTGTCGCTAGTATACTTGAACATTCTTTGTCTCTCATACATGTATCAAAGCAATGACACAAACTCCTTCCATTCCATCGAAAATTCATGTTTAGTCGAATAGCTAAGCTTTCCCAGACAGTCTGTATAAATTGACAACACACAAATAAGTGATCAACGTCCTCAATTTCATACTTGCATAATGGACACCGCCCAGGTCCCTGCCATCCTTTGCCCTGTAAAACTTGCCAAGTTAGTATTTTATTTTCTGAAGTCAACCAAATAAATAGTTTTTTCTTCAATTGGATCTCCCATTTCCATAACTTAAATTTCCATCTCTTCGTTTGAGGCCACTCATAGATAGAAATAAGTGTTGAATATATATTTTTAACTGACATTCTCCCTATAGAATCCCCTCCTATCCAGATGAGTGTGTCCTCTTTCTCTCTTAGTGCCACCCCTGCCTCATTTAGATCTCTGCAATATTGTTCCCATTTTGTTTCTAAATCCCTAGATATTCCCAAATCCTTTGCACTAATCCACTTTTCCGAGTGGGTTATCGGGTCTTGAAAGACTGAAGCCAATGCCAAGGAAACAATCCCTTTTATGGCTAGGACTGATCTCAATTGGTCTGATAAGATAGTCTTCTGTCCTAGACCAAGAATATGATATTTTCCCGGTACAATGTTGGTTCCCGTCCCAGGTGACCAAGTCAACCAATGGAGAATAACATAAAACGACTGTACCATACTGTTCCACATCCTCGATGCCACATTTTATTTATGGTTAGAAAACCTTATCCATTCAATAACCGTCAACTTTCTCATGTACTTATCCCTAATAAGTTTGTGCCAGATCCCCTGCAGAGTCAAGATCCTCCATAGTGTCTTTGCATTGAGAGTCGTATTGAAGAATGTCAAGTTTCTGATCCCCCACCCTCTGACTTTTTTGGGTCTAGAAAGTAGTTCCCATCTACATAAATGGATTTTTTGTGAGTCTATGCTACCATTCCATAAAAACTTGAAAATCATTTTCCAAATTTGATTCAAAACAGCACGCGGAATGGCCTCCAGTGACATCTAGTACACCGGTTGTCCTTCTAAGACAGATTTTGCCAGTTTATATCTACCCCCCAGTGAAAGCCATCTATTGCACCATACCTCTATCCTCTTCAAAACTTTTGTTAGGAGCCAGTCCCAGTCTTCGACTCTAAAAGTTTTTCTCTTTAAACGATAGCTCAAGTACTTAAACCCTTCAGACAAATCCATAAAAGCATAGGGGGGGAGATATTTGAAGGGGGTAAGATCATTTCTTGACAAACATGCATGTAGAACTGTAGTTTTGAAATGATTTACCATTAGTCCAGATGCTAAGAAGAAGGATGAAATTATTTTTTCTATCTCCCACCACTCCTTTGTGTCAACCCTTGTCATAATAATAATATCATCAACAAAAAGAACATGCAGAATATTAAAAAGACCAGAGACTTTAATACCTGTGAATTTACCATCTCCCTGAGTAGATTTCAGTAGTATGATGAGTCCTTCCATTACGAGGATAAATAGTAGTGGCGACAAAGGAAAACCTTGTTGCGGCCCCCTACCATTTTTAAAGAATCATGTCGCTTCTCCATTAATTAAAACAGCTAATGTAGAAGACAAAACGCAAGCCATTATCCAATTTGTCAGTTGAGAGTCGCAACCAGTAGAGATCATAATGAGTCTTAAAAAATCCCAATCGACACAGTCGTAAGCCTTTTTCAAGTCCAATTTAAGAACTAGTGCCCTTAATTTCTTTTTTTTTATGCTATGTAAGCTTTCATGTACTGAGCCAATAGCTTCTTGAATTCTCCTTCCATGGAGAAAGCCAAATTGTTCTTCGGAAAGTGCACAAGATAGAAAGGGTTTAATCCAATTGGAAATGATTTTGGATATTAATTTATAACATAAATTGCATAAAGAAATCGGTTGGAAATCCTCAAAGGTTTTAGGCTTTTGTGTCTTTGGGATCAAATCTATGAAAGTTGAATTTCAAATTCATTTGCCGAAGAATCCACAGTTGGTGTCATTTTGTCATCGACGTTTCGAATCCGGATCGGGATTCATCATCAGGATTAATCGTCAATTTAGAGAGCTGGCTGATCTTCGTTATTAATAGTGTATATGCAGGACAGTCAATAGGATAACTAGGTCGGCTAAATGTAACCCTAATTCAGAGCTAATTAAAAACAAATTAATTATTTTAAACGTAATTAAAGTTTTTTAATAATATAAATAATTTAAAATTTTAGGTTTTAGAAGGAGTTTAATTATATTATATTACTTAATAGTATTTTGTTTTATATGTTAATTTTTATTAGAGCTTAGAGAATTAATAAATCAAGATGATTTCTAATGTTTTGTTTTAAAGGTTTTTAAAATTGGTAGTTAATCTTGATTAGTGATAATTTACTAATATTTCATGAGTGATTATCTCTAAATAGGTATAAAGTTCTAGGGTTTGTAGTATTTGTTTTTGTAATTTTTTATTTATAACCTAAATCTAAAGAATTGGTAATAATAATTAATATAACATAGAGGTAGATAATGTATATAGGTTTAGGGTTTCTAATGGTTTGTTTTTTTTAAAAGTTTTAAATTGTTAATTAAATTAAATCTAGGGTTAGCTTTGGTGAATTTAATCTTATTTAATATTAATTGTTTAATCTTTATAACTGAATGTATAATTCTATTAGATATTATAGGGGTTGATTTATGATTCAATTTTTTTAGGTGTTTAGGAAGTAATGCATATTAATATATATATAGAGTATCCAGGGGTATATATATATATATATATATATATATATATATATATATATATATATATATATATATATATATATATATATATGGTTTAATTAGTGATAAATATAGTACTTATGTTTTTTAATAAGAATAATGTGGTAGGTAATATAGGGTTAGTTGGACTTTTACATCTAGTTATCGACTTCAAAGGTAGAACGAAAACAAGTAAGGAAAGGAGGAGGAAGGTGTAAAACCTAATTTGGTCTGATAGGGTCTTTAAGTTGGTTGATTAATGGGTGCCAAAAAGTACTTACTTCCAGGTGATGCGTCTTTGTTCATATTGTTAGGTGTTGTTCTAAGGCTTCTCTTAGGAGTCTCTTGTAGTAATGGTCCTCTTTTGCAAAAATCTTAGTATCCTCCAGGCAGACATGATGTTTGGTTTTAAATGAATGTTCTGCTAAGGCTAAAGTCTGAATGTGTTCATTTCCTAATCAATACGCTTCCATGCTCCTTGATCCTTGAAATGATGAATCTGTTGTTCCCCAATGTAACACTTACATGAGCAAGAGACCTTTAGATACCCTTTTCATTGATGTTGGTCTATGGGGTCCTCTACAGATTTCATTCTTTGTCTAATAGTGATTAGAATTTGAAGGAGGTTACAATTTCTTTTTTTTTTAAGATCTTAGCAATCTTGTCTGTGACACCTCGAATGTAGGAAAGAAAGGCCTTTATGTTGGAGTTTTGATCATTATGGACTGAGTCATTCTATCCTTCTTGTTCATTTCCTTTTTGATGTCTTTTCTCTATATCCAATGTTCTTAAAGACCCTAGTTAAGTGATTTATTTCCTCCTCTAGATGTTCCTTGTCGAAAATTATTGTTGCCCTTATGGCCATGGTGTTGAGAACCCCCATTTTTTTTTGAGAGGGATGGTGGTGGGAGTCCACATGAAGGTAGCTGTCTGTGTTGGTTTTCTTCCTGAAGACCTTGTGTCCCAATGTACCATTTGGTTTTCTAATCATAAGCTTAGATCAGGAAGAGTATGCTATTGTTTTCTTCTAGTTCCATAGTGAATTTTATGTTCTCAGAAATGCCATTGAGGTGCTCAAAGAATCTGTCAAGTTCTTCTTTGCCATGAGGCCACTTGACATTAGTGTCATCAACATACCTTTCCATCTAGATGGTTTAAGGGGTTATGATTCAAGGAAAATTTTCTCAAACTTCTCCATGTAGGGGTTGGATGCGATTAGGGATAAAGGGGATCCCATGGCTACTTCACTTGTTTGTTCAAAGAACTCTCCTTGGAAGTTGAAGAAGGTTGATTTAAGACAAACTTAAACTAGTTTAGTTGTTTGAGATTACGCAACCTCATTTATAACTTGAATGGCCTCATTAATGGGATCTTGGTAAAAAGTGAAACCACATCAAAGCCGATGAGCATATCCTTTGATTAATTTTTCTCTTCTTTTATAAGTTCTATGAAGTCTCTTGAATCCTTGATGTATGAATTAAATCTTTGCCAAGCCCCATTCTTTCATAAATCACCCATTATCTGATAAATGGAACTTTAAACTTATTAATAATTAATTTGTTTTTAATTAGCTCCAAATTAGGGTTACATTTAGCCGACCTGGTTATCTTATTTACTGTCCTGCATATACACTATTAATGACTAAGATCATCTATCTCTCTAATTGACGATTAGTCCTAATGATGAATCTCGATCCGGATTCGAAACGTCGATGACAAAATGACACCAATTGTGGATTCTCCGGCAAATGATTTTGAAATTCCTCACCACAGAAATCTGAAAACAGTAATTTCTTCCTTGTACGGAAGGGAAACCTGAAACAATTTCCGTTTATTGGAAAATCTATGGATAAAAATCAATAGAAGAGTTGTTGATCTAGTATTTCTTAAACAATGCAGAGACAATGATCTTACCCCGAAATTCGCTCTCATAAATCACCCATTATGTAGTAGATGGAACTTCAAAGCCTTCCAACAACTAAGTCGTGCCCTAATTCGAGGATATATTAGAAGAACACGCTCAACACTTGATTGGCTATCTAAATCGGCATTCAAACTCCACCTTCATCTCGCATGCGAGATAAGAACAGATCTCTGGATGGTTTTAGATGCTAGCGCAGCACTCAAAGCGGATGGAGAAGGATGCAAAGCAAGTGAACGCCATGTAAGAAAACTAAAGAAACTCGCTGATAAAAGAGACGCCGCAAACGATGATAACACAACAAAGGAGGATAAAAAGATAATAAATATGTCCAGCCACGATTTAAACAACGAAGAGGTGAAAATATTGAAGAAAGGATTGGGTTTTGCAATTGCTCCGAAAATTGTTCCCTTAGAAAACATAGTCTGCAGTATAGAAGATGGCATAAAAAACCTTAGCGATGAAGACAAGGATGCTATCAGGCAAGACTGCACCCTGATCCTCAAGAATGCAAAACCACCAAAGAATAACATCAGCAAAAACGAGCATGAGGCCATCAAGAACCTCAGAAACAATAAAAACATTGTGATTCTGAAAGTCGATAAGGGTGGAGCCACGGTAGTCATGAATAGAATGGATTACAACACCAAAATGAAAGAACATCTCACCACAACTAGTAGTTATAAAAAGTTAGAAAACAACCCAATATCCAAGGTCATCAAAGAAGTCAAAAAAGCCATAAAATCTTCCAACCTAGATGAAACAATGAAGAAACGATTAACTCCAAGCTGCCTAATCACCCCTAGAATATACGGACTCCCTAAGATCCACAAGGAAGGAGTTCCTATGAGACCAATTCTCAACACAATCGGTTCCCCAACCTATGAACTAGATAAGTATGTAGCAAGGATCCTAGGACCTTTAGTTGGCAAGACAGACTCATACATCAAGGATTCAAGAGACTTCGTAGAACTTATAAAAGAAGATAAAATTGAATCAAAGGATATGCTCATCAACTTTGATGTGGTTTCACTTTTTACCAAGATCCCGTTAAATGAGCCATTCAAGTTATAAATGAGGTTGCAGACCCTCAAACAACCAAACTAGCAGAAGTTTGTCTTAAATCAGCCTTCTTCAGCTTCCAAGGAGAGTTCTTTGAACAAACAAGTGGAGTAGCCATGGGATCCCCCTTATCCCCAATCGTAGAAAACCTCTACATGGAGAAGTTTGAGAAAATTGCCCTTGAAACATACCCCCTTAAACCATCTAGATGGAAAAGGTATGTTGATGACACTAATGTCAAGTGGCCTCATGGCAAAGAAGAACTGGACAGATTCTTTGAGCACCTCAATGGCATT
>SNQJ01S0099199.1:1788-24246 GCA_010110895.2 Picea sitchensis | reverse complement strand
ATGGTATAGGTAATACTCTAGGCAGATATGTCAAGGCAGTTGAGGCAATAAGACAATGACGTTACACTTCATATGCCCATGTTTGTGTTTATATGAATATTTCAAAGGCCCTACCTGGTATTATAACCTTGGAGTACCAAGGTGAGGAATGGATACAAACTGTTGACTATGATCATATACCCTTCCGCTGTCGTAAATTCCATGAACATGGTCACCTCTTCAGATGTTTCCCTCTCAATGCCCCCCCCAGCTCCCCAGTACCAAATTCCAGAAAATCTAAAGAGGGATTTACCCTTGTCCAAGGAAAAAAGTTTCAAACCCAGAAAAAACCTCCCCCAATCCATACATCCCCCCCCTCCACTAGAAACTCCTTTGGTATCCTCAACTAACTCCCAAATTCCCTAGATGCAGAGCCACCAACTTAATCTATTTCCCCAATCTCTGCACAACCCTCAATCAAAAAATCCCAAGAACCCATCCTAGAAAAAATCGTGCCTGAACCTTCTCAAGTACCTCTAGGTGAAGACCAAGCTTTGAATGAGGGAGGTGAAATGGAAGTGGAATGGGATGAAAAATATCTTGCAAATGTAGTTTTGTTTCGGCTGGAAAAAGCATATCACAAGCAAGAGCTCCAACTAGTACCCCTACAACAACTAAGAAAGGTCCACAAAGTATATCTTAACTCCACGGTTGGCGCAACCTCCCAATCAGGGGGAATCGTGTGCATCCATTATAAGGTACGTCGATATTTGTGCAATCCTACCAGAGAGGGTGGAAAATGAGGGAGAAAATCCACCAAGAAACTCATTCAGTAAATTGGTAGTCACATGGTTAACTTGGGACAAATTCAGAAGCTCACAGATGGCTTCTTCTCTTCCCCTACTCCACGTTCCTCACAAAGATAGTATCATGGAATATCAAAGGTCTCAATGGAAGGTCCAAACAAAGGATCCTTAGTAAAATAATTATGGAAGAAAACCCAGATATACTTCTCATACAAGAGACCAAATGTGCAGATGAGGCAACATAAAATATCCTTTCTTAGTGTTGGAAGCAAGGAGCCTTTGTATACAAAAATTCGAGAGGTGCAGCCGGGGGAATTTCCCTCCTCTGGAACCCTTCCTCTATAGTAATGGAAGAATTTGTCTCCACAAAGTGGACAATTTCAGCCTCATATCGGATAATTAGTATTGACAAGTCAGGAATCATAACCAATTCTTATGGTCCCCAAGCCCCCCAAGTGTGTCAATGTTTCATGTAAAAATGCACAGGATACCTAGCTAAAGAAAGTACAAACAAATATTATCAAGAAAAGGACGAGAGATTCAATATGGAAGATTGAGAAAATATATTCACACTACTCCAATGAGCTAATCAATCGTGATTCAATGAATGAGTGATATACACTCATATAGGACAGAACATTTCATAATTAAGAAAAGTGAACAAGCAGTGAGTTTTTCTTAGGAATGCATGCATAATAGTGATTGTCTAAAAATAGAAAGTCTAAAATAGAACTAGCTCCAGTTAACTACCATTGAACTAGTGAGTCGAAAATAGAAATATCTCCAACACCCCCCTGAACATCACTATGGAGTAATAAAAAATGAGTCCCGGAAACTAGGCCATATTAGGTACTCATGTACAATTCAACTAATGAACACTGAATAAAAAATGAGGAAAGAGGGAAAACCACGTGGGAACAAAACCCCCCCTCAAAAGACAATGCAGCAAAAGAACAAAAGGCAGTTTCTAGGCAACTGTGTTCTTCACTCCAAGACGATCCAACAAAGTCTGAAACTTCAGCCCAGTGAAGGTCTTGGTGAAGATGTCAACAGTGTGTTTATAGTAAGGGAATAAATGCAGATCAATGATCGTGTCATGTACTAGTTTTCTGATGAAATGCATGTGGACCTCAATGTGTTTGGTTCATTGTCGTTGTACTGGATCTCTATAAAATCTTAGTGTACTCTGATTATCACACCATATGACAATTGAACAGTGAAACTAGATACTAAGATCGATAAGGAAGTGTTGAAACCAAAGTTATTGGATGACATAGTTTATTACTCCTCTGTATTCGGCCTTTGCAGAAGATAAAGCAATGGAAAATTGTTTCTTACTTGACCAACAAATAGAGCCTAACCCCAAACTGAGAGNGATCGTGTCATGTACTAGTTTTCTGATGAAATGCATGTGGACCTCAATGTGTTTGGTTCATTGTCGTTGTACTGGATCTCTATAAAATCTTAGTGTACTCTGATTATCACACCATATGACAATTGAACAGTGAAACTAGATACCAAGATCGATAAGGAAGTGTTGAAACCAAAGTTATTGGATGACATAGTTTATTACTCCTCTGTATTCGGCCTTTGCAGAAGATAAAGCAATGGAAAATTGTTTCTTACTTGACCAACAAATAGAGCCTAACCCCAAACTGAGAGTGTACCCTGAAGTGGACTTGTGATATGTTCCATCGCCAACCCAATATGAATCTGTGAACCCTATGAGATCCAATGCACTACCAATTGAATAGTGAATCCCATAAATCATGGTGCCATGAACATATCTAAGGATGCGCTTGAAAACCTTCCAGTGCAGATCATGGGGTTGTTGGATGTATCTGGAAATTTCTCCTACTGCATATGAGATATATAGATGGGGTGGGTGAGATACAAAAGACTCCCCACCAACTATTGATACAAATGTTTTTCCACTAATGGTGTATCCCTTCCATCCTCAAGTATGATCCAAGATAAGAAGGGTGTAGGTTCATAATTACAGTCTGTCATGTGGAATCTATCCAAAAGATCATCCCTGGCATACTTAGCTTGAGAAATTTTGATTCTAGAATCATTTTGACTAATCTCAAGACCAATAAAGAAGTGAAGTGGACCCATGTTCGTCATAGAGAACCTGTCATACAAAATATATTTGACCACAACAATGGTTGAACAAGAGCTACCAGTGATCAAAATATCATCAACATAGAGTACTAAAATAATCAAAGAGTCAGTAGTCCTCATCATGTAAACATTTCAATCAGATTTGCATCTAATAAAATCATGTGAAAACAAATAAGAATCCATCTTTTCATACCATTCTCTAGGTTCTTGCTTGAGGCCATAGAGTGAATTCTCCAGTATGCATACAAAATATGAGTTCTGAATGAACCCCGGTGACTTCTCCATGTAGATATCCTCTGAAATATCACCATGAATGAAATAATTCTTCACATCCATATGGTGAACTTCCCATCCTTTGATTGTTGCAATGAATAGAACCAAGCAAATGGAGTCGATCTTTCCTACAGGAGAAAAGGTCTCATCATAATCTATCCCATGAATCTGTTGAAATCCTTTTGCAACTAGTCTTTCCTTGTACCTTCTCCCCTGACCATATGCTTCTCTCTTGGTCCTATAGACCCATTTGCATCTAAAAAGTTTCATCCTTGGTTGAAGTGGAACCAAATCAAAAAAATTGATTCTCTAGGAGTGATTCATACTCCTCCTTCATGGTTGCTTCCCATAATGGATTTCCCATAGCCTCACTGTAGGACTGCAGATTAGAATTTTGAACCATATAGCAATGCATGGGAATCATTGGTTTATAAGATGAAAGTACACGAGGAGGATCCTCATGATGAGATTGATCCCTCCTTGAATCCAATGGATCCCCTGCAAGGTCACCTGATGCCTGAAGTGTGGATTGTGCCCACTTGGGAATCTATTGAAGCTCTAGCATTGGCTCCTCATCTACTTGTACTACCTGATCTTCTACATGTAAATAATTATTTGAATCTAAGTCTGAATATGTATCATCTGAGTGTATGGAATCATCATCTCTGATGTCTGGAACTAATGGAATCACAAGAGTATATGCATGTTACATTGGTGGTGCATGCAAAGGAGTCTCCTCAAACTAAACATTGCACTCAATGATGAGCCGATTTGTAGAGGGATCAATCAACATGTACCCCTTCACATCATCTGGATATCCCACAAATATTCAAGGTGTGATCTATGGATATAATGCTTTCCTCTTTTCAAAAGGAATATGGGCCCATGCGCGAGATCCAAAGATACAGAAGTGTGTGACATCTGGTTTGTCACCTTTCCAAGCCTCAAAAGGTGTCATGTTCTCAAAAAATCTATGAGGATATGTGTTATGTATGTAAGAAACACATTTAAGTTCATCAGCCCAAAGCTTGGAAGTAAGAGATATCGCAAACAACATGCAAATGGTCATCTCCTTGAGATATTTGTTCTTCCTTTCAGCAACTCCATTCTATTGTGGAGTGTATGGAATTGTATGCTGCAACTAGATACCAGTCTCAAAAAAAATATTTTGAACATCTTTGTTGATATACTCCCCCCCATTTTCGGTACGGATGATCTTGATCTTCTTCCTATTATTTGTCTCTACTAGATCTTTGAAGTCTTTGAGATGCTCAAAAACTTTAGAATTTTTCCTGAGAAAATAAACCCAAGTATAGTGTGAGTAATCATCAATAAATGTAAGGAAATATCTTACTTTGTTGATGGGTGGATGTAGAAATGGACCCAGGAGATCACTGTGAACAATATCCAAGGAAGAGGAGGCTCTCTTTTCCTTCCCCTTTTCAAACTTCTCTTCAAGATGCTTTCCAAGAATGCATCCTTCACAAACCCATTCAGAAAAGTGAATGTATGGCAAGCCTTTGACCATTCCTTTCTTGGGAAGTCACTGCATGTACCTAAAGTTTAAATGACCAAATATCTCATGTCATACTCTACTACTATCATCAACATGTGTTAGTAGTAAAGAGGATTCATGGTCAACAAACTTAATGAATTTATACAACCTTGATTTGTGATCTACCTCACCAATTGAAATAATGGAATTGTCATGCATGCCAAGTACAGAAACTAAATCTGATGTAAATTCAACCTTTTTACATGTTTGAGTGATCTGATAAACTGAGAGCGTATTTATAGAAAGATTCAGAACATGTAAAACATTCTCAAAACTTTCATTAGAGAGTTCCACTCTTCCCTCTCTTGCTATTGCTACTGGAGTATCATCCCCCATGAGAATAGGGGGTCTTGAGCATGAACCTAAAGAAGTAAAGACTTCCTCTTCGAATTCCATATGATCTGATGCACCATAATCTATAATCCATGAATCAAATGAGTAATTAATTGCAACAAGAGCATGATGATTACCTTTCTTAGATGCATGGTCTTCTTCTTGGCTCCTTCAGGAATGAAGTTTCCAAGGTTGTTCTCTTGAAGTACATGTGCCATAATCTCGATTTTCTTCTTCATGCATGTGGATTCTTCATGATTTGGTTATTTGAAATAAGTGCACTATTTTCCCTTCTTATTCTTTCCTTTGGAATTTGAAGAGTCTTTGAAACCTGAAGAATCATTGAAGGGTTTGGAATATTCCTCCTTTTCTTGTTGTTTCTCCTTTCCTTTTTGTTTGGATTTTTTATTGGATTACCATTTTCCATATTTCATAGTGAGTGCATGTGCTTTGGGTGAATCCTTAATTAGACCCATTTGAATGAGTTTTTTATGCTCATGTATGATAGAATCAACGAACTTCTCCATGGTAGGAATCTTCCACTTTGATCCCAAAACATATCTAATAGAATGGAAAGTGGAGACATAGACAACATAGTCTGGTCCTATCTTAGCCAAGATTTTTAGAATAAGTTGGTCCACTTGTTTATACTTATAAATACAAAAAGATTCCAAACTCAATATCAAAGATTTAAACTTGGTAAAGAAGTCATGTATATTATCAAAAGCTTTAGGATCCAAGGTATTCAACTCTACCTCAAGCATATGACCTCTCATCTTATCCTTCTTTCCAAAGATACCTTCCAAGGTGGTCTAGATCTCATTTGGAGTCTTTCATGCGGAAATATGAAATCATAAATTAGTTGAAATTAATTCAAGAATAAGTCATGTGGCCTCATCCTTACGGTTCGCCCATCTGGTCTTCTCAATCGCTGATGTAGGTTATGTTTATGTCGCCATCATCAAATTGTACAATAATTTCCTTTTGAGTTGGAATTTGGCCTTCGGATTCTATCCAAAATAATTGTACGGTGTGATAATTATCACCAAATTTGATTGAATAATTGGTGTCGTATACATCCCTCTTATTGGTTCTAAAAACCCTGAAAATTAACCTTCAAATTGCAAGTAAAAAATCCTAATAAATCACTGCAAAAAGTCATTTTTTGAAGAGTGTCGCACCCTGTCTGAAGGACACGGTGCGAAATTTCCGTACCCTATTGGAAGACCACAGTATGATACTTTTAGATATGTGGATTATGCTAACGATACTCTGATTTCCCTCTTCTCTGGATTTTCTAGTTTTCTCCAAGCAGCTCAGCTTTGATACGATGTCAATGTTTCACGGAAATGTGCACAGGAGACCTAGCTAAAGCAGGTACAAACAAATCTTATCAAAAAAAGGATGAGATATTCAATATGTAAGAATAATAAAATCTATTCACACTACTCCAATGAGCTAATMAATCATGATTCAATGAATRAGTGATATACACTCATATATGATAGAACATTCCATAATTAAGAAAAGCGAACAAGAAGTGATATTTTCTTAGGAATGCATGCATAATAGTGATGGTCTAAAAATAGAAAGTATAAAATAGAATTGGCTCCAGTTAACTAYCACTCAACTAGTGAGTCGAAAATAGAAATATCTCCAACAAAGAGAAACTAGCATTCCTGAACAATCTAACATATCTAGGTGACTTAACCGACGACAAGCAATGGATTATCAGAGGGGATTTAAACATAATTCTATCTCTTGAGGAAAAAAGAGGAGGTCAAAGGAGTCTATATTAGGAAAACTAAGATTTAAGAGACCTATTGGACTCCTCATGGTTGATTGACCTGGACTTCAGAGAAGGAACTCACACATGGTCGAATAGAATATCGGGAACCCACTAGGTTGCCTGCAAGTTGGATAGATTTATAATATTTGAATCATTGATGATGGACGACCCTTTGATGGAGGAAAGAATTATTCATGTCTTAGGATATGATCATTGTCCCATCCAAATATGGCTCGAATTAGTGGCTCCACCTCATAGTAAACCCTTTCGGTTTGAAAAATTTTGGTTGTTGCACCCTATTTTTTAGGAGAAGGCTCCTATCTGGTGGAAAAAAATTAAAGTCTCCAGAGGAACATGAATGTATCATTTCCAAAAATGGTTAAAGAACTTCAAAGGGTACCTCAAAGAATGGAACACGTTAGTTTTTGGAAAAAGCTTCCAAGAACAAAGAGACTTAGAACAAAAAATGAAGGAAATCAAAACAACTCATTTCACAGGGCAATTCTGAAAACCTGCACGCGAAGGAGTATAGAATAAAGAATAAATTAGAGGAGAACTATGCTCAAGAGGAAACACTTTGGCGACAAAAATCCCTGGTTAAGTGGCTTAAGGAGGGTGAGAAAAACACAAATTTTTCCACCAATATATGATTAACAGTCGACACATAAATAGAATCACGAGCCTAGAAAATGACCAAGGACAAGAAATCCTAGACCATGAGGGCATGGAGCATAAATTGTAAAATTATTATAATTTTTTTATTTCAGAGCCCTGTGTTATCACTCCATAAATCTGTTCCGTTGATAAAAATATGATGAAGGTAACTTTTTCAACCAAATTTGAGACCTGAAACTAGCCTTTCGGATCTCGAGAGGGCTCTCTCAGAAATGGCGCAGTCTCCACGCAGGATATGACTTTGAAAGCAATGGCTAGATTTAACACCTAAGATATAATGGGTTCTGGTTATATTGGCACAAGAAAGTAAGACTTGGGCTATGGGGTCAGTATGAGGAAAAGGCAGTACAAATGAGTCAGTGACTGGACTTGAGAGGATAAGGCTAGGCGAGCAACAACCTTCAATGTAAAATTGTAATGTGTGGCGGGATAAAATACAGGAAGTAACTCGGAGCGTCGTTGCGGGCGAATTCAAAGTAATCTTTAGAAGAAAACGTTTTGTCTAAGTGGAATGAACAAGGGGGCAATGTACAACGAATGCGCAGGTTCGAAAATTCATTCTAAAATAGACAGGAAAATATATGAATAAAAGATGAAAGGAAGCACATACGTAAAGAGAGAAAACATAATACATCCAATTGTTACAACTAGAATCTTTTCGTCAAGTTACAGGACCTTTGCATTAAATTCCAGTCAAAAACTCAGATTACATACAATAGTTGTTGTCTACTAAATTTTCCAACCAACCTGGCTTACATCGAAAATATGAAATATATAAACGATGGCGTCTCTTGGGCTACCTTGCCTCATAACTGCTAACCCTAAATTAGGAAAACTGAGAAACATGCGACAGTGACTATTGCATGGTTCTTTCCAAAAATAGACAATAATCATGTTTGTTCACTCGAGACCATTTGCAGGTTTTCCATGGGAATCTGATCATCGATTAAGCTTAGATACGGAGAAAGATGTGTTGATGTATCCCTTTGATCAGGTGCCCCAATGAACAAGTGTCTATTAGGAGCTTGTTGTCTACTATAGCGGCTCTGATTTCTGTTACGCGCTCATTTGCGGGAGGAGACTACGCAGCAAGAGGTTGTTTGATTGTCATGGTCGTTATCAAAAAGGTATAGTTCTTTGGGTAAATGTGTCCTTCAAAACTTCTAAGATTTGTCTTATGATTTTCGGATGTAGAAACGAACACCTGCTAGACTTTCTTTTCCTGTGCGTTGGCGAGAACCATGCGGGCTTCCTTCTCGAACGCTTTTCCTTCTCTGGGATGTTTCGTATGCCTTTCTTCCGCCAGYATTTGTTCTTCTTACAACTGTACAATGGTGTCCTATGCCTCTCTGAGTTTCCTTTTMAACCATGCCATGTTCCCTTCGCGATCCTGCACTGTTGACGCTTATGTAGTCTTTGTCGCTAGCTACTACCTCAATTCCATGTTTTCTTGATAGAGTTCAACAATAGCCATCTTTTTTTGCTTCAGTTGTTGAGATGGCTCTTGATCATTCACTCCTATGATATCTACTCTCCTTATTCTGCTCTTGTTTTTGCAGATCCATCCTCCAACATGTTCTAGCCATATGGCGCACATGAGTAGTTCTTCAGCTACCGATCTAGCCCGTGGCTCTTCTAAAACTTGTGCTTCCATGGTCTCCTTGTTTTTCCTCAGCCTGGCCCTTCTCCGAGGCATTTTTTTGTTGGGGAGAGGGGGATCCTATTGTATTCCCTTCCTTTTCGAATCCCTCTGCTTCAGACTCTGCGTGGTTTGATCTACTCCTCTCTGCAGGTAAAAGAATAGTTCCTTTCACATCTTTGGGGATGCCCGCCGCAGGTGAGAACGATTCCCTGTCCTTTTGGGGACCGGACCTTGTAGTTATGCTGCTCTGCGCACCTTTCCTTGTTCTCTGAAAGGTCTCCATGGTGCGACAAATGTGTATTCTACACATAGTATATCCAGCAAACGCACAGGGGGAAAACTTTTAACAAACTGGACTGGCAACGGGAATTGCAAACATATTTTTGGCCTGGTTCTACGACTGGAGAGAGTGTCGAACATCCGAGATTTATAATGAGTTAGATAAGAGAGGAAATCATTTTGGAGGATAGTGAATTCATGGAGACGATATGTTCCAAGTCGAGTTGCATTCTTTCCATGGAAAATCCCCATGTGTAGGATACATGTGATAAGGTTTGTTGGGCATGCATGATACGAACGCCCTGATTTTTCATTCCCTCGACTTTCATGATGAACCGATAATAATTGTTGTACTTGTTGATGTGATTTCCATTAACCACTTGACTCAACCTAGGCACGTAAAGACTAGTTTCTCAATGGGACTCGACTCTCTTGGAAAAGACATACCCATACCACTTATACGAGTTTCAACTCTGACATCCCTTCCCATTTTCAAGGACCAACCAACCACTTGTTGACTTTGACCTCATGGTGATATGTACCTGACTTCACATGTTTGGATGCATGGGTCGCAATGTGACTTAAAACCGACTCTTAAATGGAAAGAAAAATGGTGGTGTTAACACCCTGTATGGAAATATCTGAAGCAATCGCCAAAGTCACACAACACATTCCTCAATTGATCATTGAGGATCAAAATGTAGTACTCCTATGACCATTCACCCAAGAGGAGATCGACCAATCCATAAAATAAATGTCGGCTGGAAATTCCCCTAGTTTGGACGGCTTCACAACATAATTCTTTCATCATTGTTGATCGATGGTATGAGAAGAAGTATGACAGTTGGTAGAGGATGCTCGCTGCTCAAGGGGTGTTCTTCCAACTCTAAATGTTATGTTCCTAACTCTCATTCCAAAGGAAGAAAGTGTCTCTCATCCCAAACACTTCAAGCCTATTTCCCTATGCAATGTAGTCTACAAGCTTATCACCAAGGTAATAACTCTTCGACTTAAGCCTCTACTTCCTTTAATTATTTCAAAAGAGAAGTCTGGTTATGTAGAAGGGTGCCAGATCCTAGATAGTGTAGTATTGACTCATGAAGTGATTCACTCTCTCAAAACTACTATAACTCTTGGAATACTTATCAAACTTGATCTCTCAAAAGATTTTGATACCCTAAGTTGGAAATATATGAAAGATATTCGTCTTGCTTTAGTGTTTAGCCAAGAATGGGTAAGTTGTGTTATTCCCAAATTATAGGGATAACTAAGGAGATGATGTCTCAAGGCCCTCAGGTTAAAGACATGTATTACCAAGAGACAACTTTCCCAATAGTGTCCACTTGCACAGACATAGACCCACCTCACCACCACAGCTCTAGGTTTGTCACGATGATATCCACCACATCAGTTGGCCTCTAGAAGACATTCTTTCTTTCTCCATGAGGTACAATTAAGGTATTAYGGTGAGTTTCATTTCAATATTTGAGGCATTTGAGTTAATTACATCTATTACTGCTTTTGATTATGTGACATTTTCTTGGGCATTGTGCTCTTTKCCCTGCTTCACTTTGGTGTTTGACATTATTTGACTTTGGTTACCTTTAGAGATAGGTATACTACTGGAAGGTACTTTTGAAGAGTCATCGTGCCATTCCTGACCATACTTGTCACTTTCCACACTTCATCGCCTCATCTCCTTACCTTTTGGTATTTTCGAGTGTACTGACCCAAGAAGGGGTTGTCCCTCACTTCATGGGAAGAAGGGGTTGAAGGCTTAAAGGCTTGTAGCTGGAAAAATATAAAAGAAAATCATTAACCTTCTATATGCTTGTCTAGGGATCCCGAGGATAATGAAATGTCTCTCATAAGAAACTAATGGGACCTGTGAAAAATAAATAAAACAAAATGCCAACCAGGGTGGAGCATGTGTGGGAACTGTTTTTATTTCTTAGGTATAATCCCCACACATGTTTTCAACTTGGGGAAGCATGATGTGACTAGGGTAGAGTCAAGGTGGGAACAATTTTTCATGCTTAGGTAGAATCCCCACCTTAGCTTCAACCTAGAAACATCCTAAAATAAATAAAATGCAATAAATGGGCTTGGAAAAAGGTTGCATTGAAAATGAAGGTGCAACACACCCTTTACAAAGGCACCCATACGTGAGACACTATAACCCCTTGTATGTCATAAACCCCATTCCCAGAAGTCTCCCCCCCTTACATGGCACCTCATCCACATGACTTAGAAGGCAGTCCCCTTGGGAAACACCCCTAAAATTGAGGTACGATTCACCCAATAGGTCGTTTTGTCAACCCTCCCATACCTAAACTTGGAAAATTGCATAGGGTATTTGATAACATGTTTATTTTGATGAAGTGGTTTAGATGTATATGCTTATATGGCTCTTTTATTGATTTAATTTACTCATCATGATTCTTTGACTTGATATTCTTGGAGGGTGTATACACATGTCTTTGCAGGACCCAGCTGGTGGACAGTTTTGGAAGAACAAGACTAGCTTGGGCTTTTGTGGGGGATTGAATCCCATAGGTTGGATACCAAGGGACCACATGTTGAATGACCAAGTATTAAAGTCCTATGCATTAATACTTGTGTTAAACTAGTCATTGTTAGCCTTTCTCTTGCAATCTTGGCTAGACTTTTAACAAATTATTTGCAACTCTTATTATTGTTTCATTTCTAATATATATTATTGGTTTTTGTTGAAATTAGGGATAGTAAGATTAACTTGCTTGTCCAACATATTATTGGTCTTGTATCTTTTTTTTCCTTATGTCTTGCGAAGGTACAATCACTTCTTGGTAGGTTTTCTACATTGTGGCACATATTATATCATCTACAAGACTCTTTTCAATCCCTTATTACCTTCCATCATTGACCTATAGGGGGACTCTTCATCACATCTTCATATTCCATCTCATTTCCCCCAGGGTCACCAGGATTCCCCCCTTGAGGTGATTTATTCATCTATAAAGTGATGAGAATACCTATCTAAGGTGCCAGTGGGTAGGTGTTCTCTTAGTTGTCATCATTTTATGGTTTGGGTTCATATTTTCCCAACCTACAACTTGTGCGATAACATTTTGGCATCATTTCCAAGGAGGATTTTGAATCCTCTTCTGAACCCTAATGACACTTTGGAAAGATACCATCCCAAATAATTTACCCCTAGATTACCTAGAAAATCCACTTGAAGGATGTTACCCTTCCACCCTTGATGAGATTTTATTGAATCTTATCTAGTGACTCCACCTTCCCAAGAACCCACATTTCCCTTTTTCCCCTTTTCATCCTTTGATGAGCCTTGACCTCATTTGGGGACTCCATTGAGGTATTACCATAAGTAATAGAACCATGGCCTCATGGGACTTACCATGGGAATTTCATAAGGTGTACCCTTCTATTGATGTTCATAATATCCTCGGATATCCAAATCATTGCTCTACAAAGTGGAGAAAATTTTTCCCTAAATTTAATGGTGATCGAGCACTAGTAGTCACCCATGTTGTGATTTATATGAAGTATGATTAAATATTGAATGTTATACATGAAGATGTGTTGATGAAAATTTGTGTATATTCACTAGAATAAAGTCAAAGCAGTTGGATTTCACACTCATGTAATCCAAGAAGTTTCCCATCTTCTACAAAACTCATTGAACAATTTCGTAGTCATCATCGGCGAGCTACCTAGAATTCGCAAGATACTTTCCAAGAGATCAAATATGTTCTTTCTAGAGAATGTTTTCCTATAAATGAGGATGAAGAAAAGTTTGAAGGACAGATATATGAAGAAATTTACCCAGAAGATCCCGATGAATATTCTCATGTTGAGGATTCAGATGAGAGATTGGATGAAGACATCCAGGCCTTTGTTCGTCCTGCACATCAAGAAGAGAAAATGATGAGTCGTGACCCTTTTGAAGACCTTAATGATGCTTTATTCCATGAAAATGGAAGTAAATAAGTATTAGAGGAACCCTTGGATGCAACAGGTCCTTTTGAAAAAAGAAAACAAAGCATTATGTATTAAGGATCAATCCCCCTAAAATGAAGAGGCGATGGTGGGGCATTTCCATAAAAAAAAAAAAGAATTCTAACAAATCACAACATGTTTATACATCGTTATATTTTATCCCACTTGATGTAGGTGAGGTTGTCCATCCTTGATTTCCTCCTACACACGAAGTTGAAGAAGAAGAAGATAGTCTTAATGATGAAGAATATGAAGATCCAGTTGAATCCACCCTAACCTCTGCACACAAAGACAAAGAGATGGTTATTTTCAGTCATATTGATGGTTTTATGAAAGAACCGTTGGATTCGGTTGATGAGAATATAGATAGGTTAATACAAACTAGGATACATAGATGGGATGTTGCTTGTCTCATTTTTTATGGAGACCCCATTTATGACATTGAGGGTAGCTCTCGGGAAAAGGGGGTTGAGATATAATATTCAGAGGACTGGTCTTCATGCATGTATGATTAAGATGTTTGGCATCATGATGATGATATGATTACATATTTTTTCCATTCACTCAAGGATGACCTGACGTAGCATTTTTAAGATTATTTTCGTCCATCCCTTGGGAATTTTGATGCATATCCTTTTGGGGATGCAGACTTGTTCTATGAAGACTTTCAACCACTTTCATCCTCTCCTTTATATGAACACCAAGACATGGATATATAATAGGAATCAAAGGCTCACTCTACAAAGTGAAAGTATTCTCATATTGGGTTTTAACGGGAGAAGAGGCAACCTTTTTCTATACTTGAGCATGTCCCTTACCTCATTTCTTCTTCTCAGGGAAATCATGAGGTCTTATTGGGATATCTCATGTCCACTCAATCTTTAGGAAGAAGTGATCATGCTAATGGGGATGAATATGAGCCATCGTATACATATGGTATCCCTCTTCAGAGATGGATTGATCAGGCTTGTGGTTACACTTTCAGAAAACATGATCAGGCTGATGGTTTCTATTTGCAGCAGGATTTCCTCCCTCCCACCCATCTCCATTCATTTCATTTATTGACTGATTATATTTATGCTTTTGATTATTATGTGTTGGACTTATCTCTTTTGTTTCACATGATTAAGAAAAGGGGAAGATACCTTTATGAAATGATGAACATGTGGTTGCACTGGTTTTATGACTTCACCTAACATTTCAAGACCTAATCTTCAGGGACCCAAGGCCCTAGGTAAGTAGGTAGGTCATCTTACTTTCCTTGCATTTGCATCTTGATTTATCATGATAGTTTATATGCATTTCATTTTTCATTTTTCTCTACTTGCATATTGATTTCATGTTTAGTTTAAAGTTTTTGAAAAAATGCTAAAAAACTTATTTTCTAGATTAGCTAATTTCATTTTTTATTTTAATATATATGGACGAAGGGTGATAGAACCACCCTAGATTTTATGATGTTATGTTTCAGTGTAGGAACAGGTCCACCAGGAGATGTTTTGGTTCTCATGCACTCTACGATGAGTACATGTCCCTAAGTAAGAGCCAGATGTTATCCCCAAATTATAGGGATAACTAAGGAAATGATGTCTCGAGGCCTCTAGGTTGCATACATGGAGTACCGAGAGATATATTGACCAACATTTTCCACTTGCATAGAAATAGACCCACCTCACTACCACAGCTCCAAGTTCATCATGACGGTATCCACCACATCAGCTGGCCTCCAGAAGACATTGGGTCTTGATCGATGAGGTAAAAGTTAGGTATTATGGTGATCAATGTCATTTCAATATTTGAGGCATTTGAGTTTGTTTCATATATTACTACTTTTGATTATGTGACATTTGGTTGGACATTATGCTCTTTGTCCTGATTCACTTTGGTGGTTAACATTACACCCTAGTAAGTGGGGTACCCTTAGGGATAGGTATGTTATTGGGAGGTCCTTTTGACGAGTCATTGTTTCATTCTCGACCATACTTGTCACTTTCCACACTTCATCCTGTTATATCATTACCTTTTGGTATTTTTGGGTGTACTGACCCAAGAAGGGGTTGTCCCTCTCTTCATGGGAAGAAGGGGCTGAAGGCCCATAGGTTTGTAGCTAGAAAGAGATAAAAGCCAAACATTAACCTTCTATATTCTATCCCAGTGATCTAGAGGAAAATGAAATGTCTCTCATAAGAAACTATTGGGACCCCTGAAAAATAAATACAATAAAATGCCAACCAGGGTGGAGCATGTGTGGGCATTGTTTTTATTGCTTATATAGAATCCCCACACATGTTTTCAACTTGGGGATGCATGATGTGACTAGGGTAGAATCAACATGGGAACATTTTTTCACTCTTAAGTAGAATCCCCACCTTGGATTCAACTTGGAAACATCCTAAAATAAATAAAAGGCAATAAATGGGCTTGGAAAAAGGTTGCATTGAAAACGAACCTGCAACACACCCTCTACAAAGGCACCCATAAGTGAGACACTACAACCCCTTGTATGTCATGAACCCCTTTCCCATAAGTCTTCCCCCCATCCATGACACCTCATCCACATGAGTTAGAAGGAGGTCCCCTTGGGAAACACCCCTAAACTTGAGGTACGATTCACCCAATAGATCTTTTTGTCAACCCTACCATACCTAAACTTGGAAAATTACATAGGGTCTTTGAGAATAGGTTTATTTTGATGAAGTGGTTTGGATGTACATTTTTAGATGGATCTTTTATTGATTTTATTTACTCATCATGATGATTTGAATTGATATCCTTGGAGGTTGTATCCACTTGTCTTTGCAGGACCCAACTGGTGGACAATTTTGGAAGAACAAGCCTAGATTGGGCTTGTGTGGGGGATTGAAGCCCACAAGTTGGATTCCAAGGGCCCACATGCTAGATGATGAAGACATGATTTTGGAGGTTTAGAAGACATCATGGAAGATCTAACCTATCCGCTACCACCCAAACTATTTTCCTAAGAAGGCCAAAACGTCACCCTTGAGGGTTTGAAGTCATAGTAGGGCTAGGGTTTGGTGGTGGTTGAGGACACTTGGAATGTTTTGAAAGAAAGAAGCCATGGATCATGGAGAAGATACTTGAATCAAATACATGTGGCCTTTGGAGGCCTATCTCACCCATATCCTACTCCAACGACTTGCAAAAGTGCCAAAACATCACCCTAGAAGGGTGACGTCTTACTTAGGGTTTTACTCATGTGCAAATTATGAATTAACAAGATATTATTTTATGTAAAGGGGGAATATTAGGGATTTTAACCCCTATTCTTGTGTTTTACCCTAAATTTGTGGATAAACTATGTTTAGAACATTTTGTATAAATAGAGATCATTTGTATCTCATTTGGATATAACTCTCCCTCTTGTGAGAAGTCTCCTAGCTGAAATTTGTGCCCTCCTTAGGAAATATCTATCTCTTGTTTTTTTATGGTTTGTTTTGGCTATTGGTGGAAGAAGTAGTGCACTAGCTCTCTTGGAGCCATTTTCTTCCATTTGTGGTGGAATATCTTGGTAAAAGAAGGTTTATCTTGTTGTTTCTTGGACTAGGTAAGGAATCTATCTTATTGTTGTTTCATTGCTTGGTTACAAGTGTGATTTGATAGAATTTCTTGGGGAGTATAAGGGTTTACAACCCCACCATATCTATCATTTTTTTCTTGAAATATTTTGTTGCTTAAGGTTTTACTAGGAGAAGTAAATGGGTTTACAGCCTCCTAGTACTTCCTAGTTAACCTTGCTTTCCTTGGAGAGTAAGAGGATTTACATCCCCAAGGAGATAGAATTGTTAGATCTTATTTAGTTGACTCCATAACCTAATATCTAAAGGCACTAATCTCATTTCATTGGAGAAATAAAATCTTGCATTGGTAAACATGAAAACTCAGGATTTTGAGGTTGTCTAAATTGAAATCAATTCCATGCTTTATGTGCTTGGTTGAGCAACTAGGGTGTCTCATTTTTCTAAGTAATTCTTTCTGTTGTTATAAAATTTCATATAAAAACATTAGGGCTGCTGAAACCCTAATCTTAATCTCTTAATAACTCGCAAACCAATCGTCAAAAGTTGCTAAAAATTTCCCCCTATCCTCTACTTATCTCAATGCACTTTTTGGGTGGATTGTTGCAAGTTTTGGTGGTTGATATATTTGATGTAATAAATTGTTTGATACATCCATAAGGATTATAATTATCTCTTCAATACTAATCTCTTATAGCCTTGTTTCATTTCTAAAGTCTTATGCATTAATACTTGATTTAAACTAGTCATTGCTAGCCTTTCTCTTGCAATCTCGACTAGACTTTTAGCAACTTTATTTGCAAATATTATTATTGTTTCATTGTTCATATATATTATTTTTTGTTGTTTCAATTAGGGAAATCAAGCTTAACTTTTCCAACATATTATTGGGATTGTATCTTTGTTTTTCTTGTGTTTCTTGGCAGGTTTTCTACACTGTGGCACATCTTTTACCATCTATGAGACCCTTTTCAAGCCCTTCTTACCTTTCGGACTAAAACAACATTATGAAGTGTTATTTATATCAGAAACACTTCCATCCCAATCAATATATCCATACAGTCTGAAGTCATGATCTCCAGTATAACAAATACCATATTCCAACGTACCCTTAAGGTATCTCATCACATGTTTTGCAACTACAAGGTGAACATGTCTAGGATTTACCAGATACCGACTCAAGGTGTTCACAACAAAACATATATCTCACCTAGTATTCGTCAGATACATCAATGAACCAATAATCTATCTGTATAGAGTAGCATCAACCAATTCTGAAGTAGTATCTACCAGGAGCTTCAACTTTTTTTCCATGGGTGTGTTCATGGATTTGCATTCCAACATGTCAAACCTCTTCAGTATTTCAACCGCATACTTCCCTTGGTTAAGGAAGATCTTCTTTGGGCTCTACCAAACTTCAAGACCTAAGAAATAATGCATCAGGCCTAGGTATTTCATCTCAAATTCTACAACGAGCTTCTTCTTACAATCTGTGATGAGATTTTTTCTCCAGTTAAGAATAAGTCATATACATACAACAACAATATAATTGGCTCATTATTCATAACCTTGAAGTAAAGTTTAGATTCATATTTACTCTTGGTAAATCCCAATATCTTCAGGAAACTGTCAATTATGCCATACCAAGCTCTATGAGCTTGCTTTAACCCATACATAGGTTTCTTCAATATGCAAACATGAGTCTTTCTATATTCAACTTCAACCCCTTGTGGTTATTCTATATACACTTCTTCTTTCAATAACACTATTCAATAAGGATGTTTTCACATCCATCTAGTGTAACATCCACTTCATCTTGGCTGCAAGAGCTATGATTGTTCTGAAAGAAGTGTATATGGCTACAGGTGAAATATAAAAGAGAATAACAATAGTTCGTAACACAAGTTAGAATAAATGGCTCAGAATACAGATCCCATATCTCATACTCAATCCCAGGCTGTAAACATCTGAGTCTTACAACCACCCATTTAAAGTTATCTTGGGTGAGACTGCACAGTGCATTCTGTGTACTATGTTTCCTTTTGGTTTACCATAGGGGCCGATAGTTTAGGTTTTTTTGGTACCCTGAAAGATATGAACCCTGGGTCAACAACACATGTAGTAGGGAAGAGTAGCTCACTTAACCCAACAAATGTTCTTAAGCCAACAAATGGTTCTATTGTCGTGTTAAGAGGAACAAGAGAGGACTGAGTAAATGAGATGGAATGCATGAGAAAAGAATGAGTGAAACCAGAAGACCGTTGAGCCACTAGAAGGGGATGTTGAGACCGTGGAACCCCACGAAAGCAAAAATCGAAGGCTAGTTGAGAACTAAAGAGTTAGAGTTTTCCCAAAAAGACAATAGAAACCCTAGCATCACACCTCACAAATATATGGATAAATATGTGTTTACGGATTTACACGAAGTTATTTTCTATGATTTTCCCCACCTACTATAGGAGTGGATACTAAGGCTGAAAGATAACCACGCGACGAACAGGATCCGATAGCTAGATTGGACCCCAGTACAGGTTGAGAAGTTACAGCAAGTGAACAACAAATTCACCCGCATAGTCGACTTTTGGCTTGACAGTATTGTGGCAGGCTTCATCACAGAGTTTTCAGTCGACACAGCGAAGTCATATAGCACAACAAAGAAGGAATTTCTATGTGGACCTTGCGGAAGGTACATTTGATCACTGTATACTTCTATTAAAATATTGCTATATAACAAAGGGGTAATGACAATAGAATCAGAAAGATAGACTTCCCTGCGTGCATGGGGGAAGGGGGGAAGCACTGATAGAGATAGGATATATGGACGAAGGTGAGGATAAATTCAAGACGGAGGAGAAATTCTTGGACCCGATCTTGATGGATGACGACCAACTTAAGTGGATCTTGGCGTCATCAGGAACGACGCGTAGCAGAGTACCCTACCAATATAAGGTGAATACCAATAAGAGAGTCGTAGCCACGAGGGAGGGCTTGGAAAGTGATGAGGAAGAGGTAGAGGATCTTCGGGCTATGGAGCAGATTGAGGAAATCCTACACGCAACCTATGAGCGGAAAACAAGAGGCCCAAGAACCAGAGGAGAAGATAGCCATCCTTTCCATATTAATGTCAATGTGGAACCCATAAACCCATGTGTGACCAATACACCAAAGAGAACACCACCGTTTAGACAACCGAAGTTCGGAGGAATCTTGAAAACACGAAGCACATCTACCGCAGGAGCAACAACTGGAGGAGCCAGTGCAGGCAGTACTAGTCAAGTATCTACACCGTGTGGCGGAGGTAGAAGTTCAGTATTTAGAATGGCAGGACATGATCCCACTATCAGATTACCAGAATTTTGAGGAGAATCAGCAAAAGACCCCGAGAAGCATTTGTTCATTTGTGCAAAGATCTGGGAGGAAAAACAGATCACTGATGAAGATACCAAACTTGCCCAACTAGAAATCACGCTAAGAGACAACACACTAGAATGGTACATAAGTCTAGACACGAATAGTGCCCCTGGGATGACGAGGACATTGGCAAAAATTAAGAATATACTTATTAACGAGTTACATAAGCTGAGCTCAGAGGATCAGTACATGAACGAGATGATCGAAATAAGACAGAAACCAAGAGAGTCTGTAAGGGAGATTGACCAGAGATTAAAGCGACTGAAGGGGAAGTTAAAATACCTTATGACCGAGATGCATCACCGACACTTGTTTTTCAACTCACTACTCCTACACCTAAAATATCCCTTACGAAAAAATAATTTTCAGACACAAGTTGAGGCTCTACATGCATCCTTGCAGCTGGAAGAGAACTAGTACCAGCAGATAGACCTAGCTATTGAAGAATTGAAGGAGTATTTGAAGAACCTAATGTTTCAGTTGAACCAGAATAAGAACAAGGACAAACGAGAAGTCTTTTGGTGCACCACATGCAGGACGGAAGGACACCACAAAAATGAATGTCCAACATTCACGCAGTATATGGAAATAGGCATGCCAAACCCGCTACCACAGGGATGATTATGGTGCGAAATATGCAAGAAACTGGGTCACGACCCTTATCATTGCACGATGATGCAGAAGTACCAGACAGTTCCAAATAATTCTTATTGCACCTTTTGTAAGTTAGTGGGCCACGACGAAAAATATTGTAGAACTATGACATTGATGCAAGAAAGAACATCATAGGCATATAGGGTACAGTCCAAAATGATGACTGGGCAAGCAGCGCAATAGTTAAATCAAGCCCCAGCTCCATACAACACTGCGCAACAGTAGTACAATATTGCGCAACAACCATACAATAACGCACAGCCACAGTACAACCCGACGCAACCCCAGTATAACATCGCACAGTATAATCAGGCACCGCAATACAATGTGCCAAGAGGGGACCAAGCAAGCTATCAAGAAGGAGGACAAGCCAGAGGAGGTTTCAGATGTGGCAGAGGACCAGTCACATGTCAAAACTGTTAGCAACCGGGACATTATGCATGGGAATGCCCACTGTCGCCAACGACTTGTATGTATTGTTGCTTATCAGATCACGAGATAGAGAAATGTTTGACACTATTAGTAAAGATCCAGGAAAAGAGGAACTAGAACAACAAAAATGTTCAATGGATTTCAGCTGAAGCAAGGGAGGATGGACAAAACATCAATATAGTCACTTGTGTAGGACCAAAGACAGGAAATGACGTAGTCTGACATGAACCCACACATAACCAATGGGTAAAGAAGAACATCGAACCAAGAAATCAGTTCGACGTGCCCAAAGAAAAGGAGACTTTTAAGAAAGCCAGACAAGAATTTCAGAAGGTGGATAGAGTGTCAACTTTGACTGTGCAACCATCTCATGAAGCCCCGGAATATGAAATGTCGCCATCATTGGATCATACCAATGGAATACCACCCAAGGGACAAGTAAGTACTATCAAAGACTTTTTGCAATCATGCATTAAAATGTTAAGTGATCCTTCATCTATGGAAATATTGCAAAACATCCTAGAGAAATGTAGCAGCGAGACGGAACAAAAGCTAGAACCGAAAAATGTCAATCATCTACACACAAGAAGAAGAACAAGTAGGGAATTTAGGCTGAATGCTAACATTGGGGATTTCAATATGGGAGACATTATACTGGACCTAGGATCTGAAGTGAATGTGCTCCCTAAGAAAACCTGGCAATGCATGGGAGAGCCAACATTGGGATATTCAAATGTCCAACTAAAACTAGCAAACCAACATAGGGTCCTACCCATAGGGAGATTGAAAGGGGTAACAGTAGACCTTGATGGAGTGCGCACTAAAGTAGATTTTGAAGTCATCGAAATCGTAGATGGCACAACACCATACCTAGCCCTACTCGGTCTGGACTGGTCGTTTGACAACCAGACCATAATTAACTTGAAGACAAGGAAAATGACAGTTGAATCTGGAGATTACAGGGTCAT
>SNQJ01S0099198.1:67935-78942 GCA_010110895.2 Picea sitchensis | reverse complement strand
CCTTCCACACCCACTACCCCAATGGAAAATTAGAACAACCCTGCTAGACCCTGGTTGGACCAGGATGCCGTAGCCGTACCTGGAGCTCAGCATCCTTTACCCAAGCACCCAGAGAAATGGCTCCCCAAGTTTGATCCTGACTCAAAACAGATTGTTGAAGATCATATAAAAAAGTTTATGTTAGCCATAAGACTACGCAATGTCAAACATGAAGACGTTGTCTGTAGGTTGTTCCCGTATACTTTCGAGGGTAATGCATCCACTTGGTACTTTGCCCAACAACCTCATACCATCGTGTCTTGGGAGAAATTTGAGTCATGCTTTTTGGAAAAGTTCAGAGACGGCAAGCCTCTGGAAGTCCTAGTCATGGATCTTTCAAGCTTAAAAATGAACCCAAAAGAAATAGTTAAAGACTTTAATCAAAGATTCTTAACACTTAAAAAATGAATCCCTGTAGATTCTATTCCTTCTGAGAGTCTTATAATAGCATACTACACTAAAGCTTTGCATCAGAGTATAGTTATTTGGGTTAAACGATCTAAGAAAGCCACATTGTTAGAAGCCTTCGAGGAGGCCAGCCAGATTGAAAAGGACATACTTAGTCTTAAAGATTCTTCTAGCAACGAAACTGAGACTATTTCTTCTTCCAAAAATAAGATTTAAATACTCCCCAGACCCAGTCAAAGTAAAACACAACCTTAAAGCTCTGATTTGGAAAAACTGACCAAAGTTGTTCAAAAACTGTCAAATCAAGTTATAGACTTAAAAAGGTCAACTGAAGAAGCTTCCTCAAGTAAAGGTCCTTACAAAACCCCGTTCCGGAAGCCTTTTCCCACCAACCGACCTAACACAACCACCGAAGGCCTTAATCTAGAAAGTTTGCAATGTGCTCTTCAAACAATTCTAGAAGCCCAAGATAACTTGATGCCTCCTGAGATTCCTGAGGAGGTAGTTGAATCAGAGACATTACGAGAAGAAGAGTCTTCTCCGAAGATTTTTGGACATTTCTCGGATAGCATCTTCCAAGCCAACTTCGAGACAATTCACCCTTATAACACTAGGAGTAAGACTGCAAATAAACCTTCTTCCGAAAATACTACAACTTCGCCTCCAAAGAAGTCTAAATTAGCTGAGCCTAAACAGAGTAATGTAAACCCCAACTTAGATTATGATGTTGTAGAAGATCTAAAAAAGTTAAGGGCTAACATTTCTATTTATGAGTTGTTGAAATTTCCGTTTTTGTTGCAAAAAATGTTGCAAAATATTTCAGAGAATGGAAAAAATGGTAATTCTAATGGTAACAAGGTTGTGCAAAGTAAAACTCCCTAGAAGACTTCCACTAAAAACAGTCCTGGCCCTCAATATAAAGGAATCCTTCCTGTAAGTAATGTAAATAATGTAAATAATGTAGATAAAGTAGCCTTAGAAACTGCGAGTAAAAAGCCACAAGCTACTACTCTTAGTACTCGCAAGAATGTACCTCCTTTTCTATTAACTTTCGATATTTTTAACAGAAATGTGCATAATTGTATGATAGACTCAGGGGAGTCATCCAATGTGATGCCTTGGTTTGTATGCCAGAAAATTAATGCTGAAGTTGAACCATCGACTTTAAAAATCATACAACTTGATCGGACAAATGTCAATGTTATAGGCGAACTAAAGAATGTGCTTATTAGATTATCGTCTAACCCCAAGGTTCATCAAGTTATTGATATAATTGTTGTGGATATTCTGGAAGTGTATGGTATGTTTTTAAGCAGGGATTGGTCAGAGCAGCTACATGGTTATTTCGCAACAGATTGGTCCCATATATGGCTTCCAGAGAACAGAAAGCCTAATAAAATCAGAGTAAATCGTGAGCGCTACCTTAAGTTCACGGTCACTGATTTGAACGATCCCAACGAACCGTATACACCTCCTACTGATTCACCTGAAGTACAAGGAATGGACACCTTCTTTGGCAATTTCATGGCCGAGGTTTCACCTATCACCAATCCAGAACAAAAGTCTGATATTTTAGCATATATGCAGCCAACAGCTTCCACGCAACGATCCCATGTACCCGATGCAAATCAAATTTGGTCTCTGTATTTCGACGGGTCAAAATTCAAAGAAGGAGCTGGAGCAGGCTGCGTCATTATCGCTCCAGCAGGTAACAAAACATTGATAGCATGTAGGTTGGAATTTGAATGTACTAACAACACTGCAGAATATGAGGCTTTACTGCAAGGTCTTAGAAAATCTTTGGATATGAACATTCAAAATTTAACCGTCTTTGGCGACTCTGAAATAGTTGTCAGACAGGTAAGAGACTCTATCCACTGTCTTTCTCCGCATCTCAAAAGCTACCAGTCTGAGGTATGGAATTTAATGAATAAATTTTCTACTTTCAATATAAATTCCATTCCTAGGTTGAATAACTCTGAAGCAGATTTATTAGCTAATGTAGCTTCTAAACTTCTTCCTGCGGAAGGCTTGTCCCCAGACGCATTCTCAGTTGAGTTGTTGTTTTGGCCTTCCATTCCCGACAACATCACAAAATGGAGAGTATTTGATGACGATCAGCAGATTATCAACTTTCTGCACATGGAAGAAATCTTTCAAGGCACGGTGATAGATGAACGCACACACGACGACAATTTGCACGATTTTACGGTAATACCTTATCTGAAAACTCCTGAAGCTCTATCGGATATGGTAAACTCGATCCCAAAATTGGTAGTTAGATTAGAGAAGTTTTATGATTTTCAAGATAAATTTAAAAAGACGGTCAACTGTAAAACCAATAGTTCATCGTTATCTTATGAAAAAGTAAATTTAGGAACTAATGAAAATCCTCAGTGCATTAATCTAGGCTTGGGATGTTCTCGACAAGAAAAAGCTGCATTCATTAAATTATTTAAATAATTTAAAGATGTCTTTGCATGGACGTATGATGACCTTAAGACTTTTGATCCTAATATCATACAGCATGTCATCCCGATGAAGCCCCAAACCTTACCCTTCCAAAAAAAACTGTGAAAAATGCACCCTAAACTAGAACCGACCGTTCAAAAAGAATTGAATAAACTCCTTAATGCTAAAATAATTTTTCCTGTTAGGAACACTTAATGGGTTTCTAACCTCATCCCAGTCCGGAAAAAAATGGGGAAATCCGAATCTGTGTCGATTTCCAAAACCTCAATAGAGCGTCTGATAAAGACAACTATCCTGTCCCACCTATGGAACAAATCCTTCAACAGGTATCTGGTTCCAAGAGGCTATCCTTACTAGATGGTTTCTTTGGATACAACCAAGTCCTGATGTCTCCACCAGATCAACTCAAGACTACCTTCCGTACCCCGTGGGGCACTTATGCTTATCGTAAAATGCCATTTGGATTGATTAATGCTGGTGCCACTTTTCAGAGAGCAATGGATATTGATTTTCGAGGCCTAATCAATCAGTCCGTTGTAGTTTACTTAGATGATGTGACTGTATTTTCTAAAAACAAAAATGATCATCTAGCTCACTTGCGAGCCGTCCTACTGCGATGTCGTAAATACGTCATCTCTTTGAATCGTAAAAAGTCCATCTTTGCAGTAGAACAGGGTAAACTCTTAGGATTCATTGTGTCTAGCGAAGGAATGATTATTGACCCCGAAAGGACTCAAGTCATCGCAAAACTTCCTCCTCCTACATCCAAAAAATCCATGCAGTCTTTCTTAGGCCAGATTAACTTCGTGAGAAGATTTGTCCCTAGCTTCTCCGAAATGGTTAGGCCTTTACAGAATTTGATTAAGAAAGACACCCAATATCACTGGGGACCTCTAGAAAACCAAGATTTTAATGCAATAAAGAAGGCTATAATAGACGCTTTGTCTCTCATGAGCCCAGATTTTTCCCAAGACTTTACACTCTATACTTTTGCCTCTGACCATTCCTATGCCGCCGTCCTAACCCAAAAGAATGTCGAGAACAACGAAGTACCCATCGCCTTTATGAGCTCCTCTTTCAAAGGCGCTGAAATTAATTACCCAGCGGTAGATAGGCAAGCCTATGCTGTGTTCAAAGCAATTAATCACTTACGGTCTTATCTTTTGAAGTCAAGGACGAAATTCATTGTCCCCTACCCAGCCGTAAGGAACTTGTTAGTGCAGAAGGAAATAGGAGAAAAGAGAGCCAACTGGGTCACCTCCTTACAGGAGTATGACCTAGAAATCACCCCAACTCAGATAGTGAGAGGCCAAGGGTTATGTAAGTTAGTTGTTGATTCAGCAGCAGGATAGCAAGAAGAGAGCGATACGTCAAACCTAGGTCAAAGCAATCAAAGTTTAATCTGTTGCGTACAAAACTCTGTTAGTCCTTGGTACGACGATATTAGATTCTGTCTTGAACATGGGCCAGCCCCATGTCACCTTGATCCCGCTAAAAGAAGAGCATTGAGACTCAAGTCTGCCTCCTTTCATCTGATTAATGGTATCCTGTTTCGTCAAAGTTTTGACGGCGTACTGATGCGTTGTCTTAAAAAGGACAAAGCAGAGAATGTCTTGCTCGAGTTGCATACAGGAGAAGCTGGTGGTCATTTTGGAGGCGACACCACTGCTCATAAGGTTCTAAGAGCCGGTTATTACTGGCCCACTCTTTTTAGAGACACCCATGCCTTGTGTTGAAAATGTATAATCTGTCAGAAAGCATCAGGGCGGTTACAAAAACTAGCCTTTCCTTTGCAGCCCGTTACGGTCGATTCTCCTTTATAGCAATGGGGCCTTGATATCATAGGTCCTATCAACCCTCCATCCTCGCAACAGCATAAGTTTATTGTGACAGCCATGGATTACTTTACACGATGGTCTGAAGCTACTACATTAAGAACTGTCAACACTAGTCAGGTAATTGCCTTTCTAAACTCGAATATTATCACTCGCTTCAGTGTCCTTGACTGTTTAGTTTTCGATAATGCTTCTTACTTTTCCCCTCTTGAGATGACTGAGTTCGCTTTGGAAAAAGGAATTAAGCTGAAATATTCTGCTAGCTATTACCCTCAGGGCAATGGATTGGAAGAATCAACGAACAAGAACTTGATCAAAATCATCAAGAGAACGGTGGTTGAAAATAACAAGAACTGGCACACTTCATTGCTGAATGTGTTGTGGGCCGATAGGGTAACACCAAAAGATGCTATAGGTAACTCCCCCTTTTTTCTCGCTTATGGCAGAGAAGCAATTCTGCCACCTCACATTCTTCTTCCTTCACTTCAGTTGTCACAAAAGGTCCAAGAAGAAGATTGTCCCCCTCTAGAAAACTGAATTAACACTTTGATGAAGCTAGAAGAGGTAAGAACCCAAGCTAAATGAAAGTTAGATCAACATCAACAATTAGTTAAAAGTTGGTTCGATTCTAATTCTTCTTCTGACAAGAATTTTGAAGTAGGCGATCTCGTCCTGAAATGGGACAAACCACACGAGGGAAAGGGAGAGCACACAAAATTTCAAAACTTATGGCTTGGACCATTTTTAATTGCTGAAAAGTTGGGTCCTAGTTCTTTTCGATTGTAGAATCTTGAAGGGTAGCCTGACACCTACCCGGTGAATGGCCAAGCCCTGAAAAGATACTTTGCTTGATGACTACCCTTGTATATTATGTAAATATTTTATTTTTGTTTGCATTTTCGTTTTCTTTTTGTTTTTTATTTTGATTTGAATTTATCAGTTTCTATTTTCTTTGAAATACACGCACCTGTATACTGAGATATTCAGACAAAGACAAAATAAATTTTCTTCACTGAAATAACTTCCGAAAAAATTGTACAAACATCAATGATATATTGCTGAAGTTTATATCTGTGTTGGAAAAGTCTGTTGTTTGAAAGGAGCTTACTGATGTCGATCTCTGAGTAAAGTTCGTCATGATCATCCATTATCTTTTTACGTTGTCCCTATTTCGTAAAGGAATGACTCAGAAGATGTCTCCCTGTCTTAAGAAGTTGTTTTTGTAGATAAAACATCTCTGGATCCAAATAGAGGACAGTCCTAAAAATTTCGATGAGGTCTAAAAAAATATGTTAAAATATCATGATTTTCAGCGTCACCCCGCTCAACTATATATCTATGAAAATACAAAACAAAATAAGAGTTGTGGGAAATGCTTGTAAACCTGCTGGGATACTGAACAGGTCTGTTGGCAGCGGGTAAATGCATGCATGGTGCCAAGACAACTTCACCGGGGTACTGAACAGGCCTGCTGGTAGTGAAGCAATGTCGGGTATATGAAAATATTGCAACAAAAGAAACCTCTTTAACGTCCTCTATTCTGATCCAGAACTTTTTAACAGGATACAGATGTCAGAGTGGGTTAAATGGCAACCCTGTCGAGGCTATGGACGCTTGCTGGCAGCAGTGGCTATGCCAACAGTATTGAAGATTTTATCTTTAATATCATGACTTTCTGATCTTAAGACTGTTATCAGTTTTCATCTTTTAAAACACTGCTGGAATAGTGGTTAACGATGATGTTTATACTATTTTCTGGTTGTTATTTTTGAGTTGAAATTATCTTCGCTGTCCTAATCTGAATTTGTTTCTTTTGACAGAGATAACTGCTTCTACCAGTGTGTCGCCATTGTTGGCAGCCAATTCACTTTTTCCATTGTTTTATAAGCTGCCTACACCAATGTTTTGCAAACATCAATTTTTCGTCGCATTTTTTTTAACGACACTTTTATTTTTGCGACATTTACACATTTATCTTCGTTTTGTTTTTCACGACTGTAAGCGTGAAAACTTAGTCTTTCAAAGTCGCATTAAAATCATTATTTGAATTGTCATTATCTCTCTTGTCAATATTCTTATTGCGCTTACATTGCACTTATCGCTATGTAGCTGGCAAGACTTTCGATCTATACTCATTGAACATTCTTGTATTGATTGTGTGACTAGGTTTCATCGAGTTTGCAATGCATTAGCATTTGGATTTGCATTCATTTGACTTACTTGACCTTTGGTTTCATAAGATACATGGGTGTTATGATTAAATCTTTCATATATATATATCTTTTTAATTTAATGCCTATGTTTATGTTTTCATAACTATTGGTATATTGGTTACATGAGCACCCGTTGGCACATTGGTTAAACTATTGATTATATGAGCTGATACATTGGCACATATTTGATTTTGGTTTCAAATTGAATAATTGATGGTTTAAAACTTTAGCACAATGTTGATTGCGCGTTGGTTTATGCACTCACCATGTGTTTCATTGGTTGGGCAAATGACTTGATTGTTGAAATTCTATAATGGATTGAACAGCTATGTAAATCGGTGGTTGTACTTTGGCAATAATTGTTTTGCATGGAAGAGATAAGCTCCACCACCTTCGCACGATGGCATTTATGCCTATCCCATATTCATCGTTCACTTCTGTTAGCTCGGGTAGCTCTTCTCCTGTGTGTGTTTCGATCCAAACCCTCGGCTTACCATGTGCTCGACTCCATGGCACCAGTCGTACAAATCGAGCCAAACGGAAACCAGGCCTTGTTAATGTTTGACAATGCCCACAAAGACTTGGAGGAAAATGAATGGCTCACCTTTATACAGCGATTTGAGGGTTTTAACCTCTGTGTTGCAAGACAATTCGCCTTGAATTGTGATGGCTGTAGAGCCAAAGTGGGTGACACCCAGTTGGAAATTGGCAAAAAATTCATCGACTCTGCTACAGGTTTACCTGCCACAGGCCAGCATTGGTTAAAAAATTGTAAGATCGAGGAGGTGTTGTGGACACTGTTGTTCGTTTCACGCAAGGTCACCTCTTGTGACAGAGGTATGCCCATCTCTTCACTTAAACCACGATGGCACAATACTTTGATGATAGTCAAGTAGTTCATGACCTGTGAAGGTCGATACGGACTCATTTTTCTCTACCACCTGCGTTTGCTAATGAGTTTTATGGGATACTCATTGAATATGCCTTTTTACTTTCATCATAGCCTATATAAAATGTCGAAAAGGTTTAAACGACAGAAGGCTGACAGTAGCCTATTCCACTATGGGCTTATCAAGCTTATCGTTGTGCATCACTTAAGTTTACATGGTGATAGTTGGAAGGCGTTCATCGCCCGAAATGGTTTCGATGACACTGACTCTATCCAAGTTGACAAACCTGTGGTGAGTGAAGCCAAGGCCGAGCCACCTGTGCCCTTCCATATCCTATTGCCTCCTCCTAAACTCTCGGCTGACCCTAAGGTTGACTTACCCGACGCTATAACTGAGAAGTGTGAGACTATTAAGAAGCCTGTGAGAAAAAAGCCCAAGGAAAACCCTACTGCTAATGCCAAAGGGAAAAGGAATCCCTGGCTCATTTCGAGAATGGCTAGAAATAAGCCCAAACCCTCTATTGAGCGAGACCCTATTGTCCTTAGTGAGGATTCTGATTCTGATGTGGAATGTTTCTTAGCCAGCGAGTACCCTTACTCACAGGGTTTATGTCCCGAGCCACCTTATGATTTCGTGTCGAATCTTCCCCCCTACCTGAGGAATGACCCTAGCTACCCTGGTATTAAATTTCCTACCGAAACCTTCAGCCATATGATCAAACCTTCAGCCATATGATCAAACCCTCACCTACTCTTTCAAAAACCACACATTCATCCTGTGACCAATGCGATTTATGGTTGGAACGATACTACATCGATGTTCCCATACTCCAATCGAAGATTCAATCACTGGAAAGCTGAATTGAGGTGTTGACCAGCCAAAGAGACCAACTCCAAGCAGCTGATAAGAAGCAGAAGACGACAGGCTCCATTCTTTTCAAAAATGTTGAATCGTCCACAGTCGTTATCAACTCAAATTGTCGTGATCCAGCAATACAGGTATGATTTTTATATCGTTTTTGTTCTGTGAGTGACCATGAGTAATATAGTGATTGAAATTTAGTCTTCGAATAGCTCTGTTTACATTTTGAAATGATTCTTTCATAATGTGTTTATCCTGTACAGTGTTTTCGCTTACTAAAAATGAATGGAATTTAGATTCGGTTACATGATTTACCCAGCTTAGTCACTGATGGATTTTATTAGAATTGATTGATTTTTGATTGGATTTGATTTGTTAGATTGAGTTAAAATTGACGGGTTTTTTTCGATCGAATTCGTTGTGAATACAATCATGTTTGGATTTGATTTCGTTATGGTTTGTATACTGTGATTGGCAAACAATTTCAACGAGTTCGGTTGTTACGATTTTTTAATATGTTGTGTCCTATGATTTTCTAAAATTGGGAATACAACTCCGTTCGATTTTAATGTGGAAAGAATGACTCTGTCTGTGCAAATAATATTCATGCCTGAATCGTGGAATGGATTTGATTCGTGACAACTATGCTAAACTCCCAGCCAATTAATTCGCTTGATTGACTTGTTGTTAGTTCGATCATTTTCATGAGTTAGATTCGTATCATAAAGGAATACTCTGTTTGATTTTAAATTTGCAAAACGAATTAATTGATTGTGTTATCTCTACCAAATCCGGTTACAATTCGTTTGAATCGAACGATTTTGGTCAAGGTCAATCGATCTTGTTTACCCCAATTTGCAAAAACGAATTATCGAATATCTCATATGAACTCTGTTACACCCTGTTATGATCTCATTTGTGGACAGTTATGCACCAGTGTTGGTTTAATTTGCTTATGGTATAAATCGTTTGATATGTCGTTACAACTATGACAAATTGTAAATGATTTTGTTTAGATTCGAACATATCTCCTGTTTAAACATTGCCTGCGATTTGTTTGATCATATTGGTTTCAATTGGATATCAAACGATTTCTCAGTGGTTAATGATGATTCTGTTCACCCGACTTATGATAACAATCGAAACAGAGTACACCTATCTCTGTATTTGGTTGAATGATTTTGATCCTGTTTGATTTCGAATGGTATAATAATTTCAAACTAAATGATTCATTTTCAAATAGTGATTGGATTTTAATTGACTTTAATTCTTTAAAAGATTTTTAATCAATTTCAATGCTGATTATGTGTCTTATTTTAGACCAGCTACAGAATCGTATGATTCTGTAGCTAGTCTATAGAATTAGATTTTTATTATTTTATTAATAAAAGATCCTTCTAACTTGTTCATTTTTGGTCCTTTTCAGGTAAATTCAAATTGCAAGGGATATCATGGACAGTCTGGGGGATATTTGTGTATCTAGTTTTATTTTAGTTTCCCAGTTTAGTTGAACTTGGGATATCTTCCCAGATTTATGTAAACAGTTTGATAACTTCTACGGGGAGGTTTTACCCTGTGGAGAACTTATATATACTTATTATTTTTGTAATAAGGATCATCCTCCTTGTGGGAGAACCAGGCTATGGGATTCTAATACAAACTGAGACAGAAGTTGATGTTCTGCTACAACTTTCGCTTTCATAATATCAATCTTTTGTTTCATGTTTATGCCTATCAATTTGCATTTGATTAGTGACTACTTTAGCTATCATTGTCTTTTGCAAAATGATATGAATTAATTAATATGATCCATGTCTGATTTCTTTCACTAATTTAAAAACACAACAATTACTTGGTTCAGTTTATGAATGACAGATTTCTCTTCTTCATCAATTGAATTATTTATGTATAGATCTTTGCATACCGGTTTACCTAATTGCAAAGATTTATAAATTATATGATTGTTGTGATTTTTATGTCTTGTTTATCCTGTAAACAAACTTGAAGAGCATCGCAACTATCGTTTACGAGCAGCTTCTGGATTATTCGGTGCGGGTTTCCTCCCTCCGATCTGCTAAAACAGTCATCATACACAGGACAAATTTGGAGCGTTTCCAGGTCAGTTTGTTATTTATTTGTTTATTATATTAGTAGTTTAGTTAGACATATGTTTTAGTTTAGATTAGTAATTAGAATTAGTATATTAGTAGTTTTGTTTAGTTAGTTTATGTTTTATCTCTGTTCATAAAATTATAAAATCAACAAAAAATATATGTCTCTGTCTTAGGG